>JAPZAG010001796.1:0-25736 GCA_027475135.1 Bactrocera correcta
TTCAATAGTTTAAAAAAGGTTAATTTAAATTAAATATGTTTAACTAATGATTGAAGCATTTCGATATCAAGGGTAAATGTTATATACAAAAATCGACTTTATACCTAAATATAAGATTACGGAATTCTTCCAAATGCACTGTCGTTATGCCCCATGGTTATATCACCTTCATTTCGTTAAAGAAGGTTAACTAACTTAAATATATTAAACTAATGATTTGAAGCATTTCGATATCGATTGCTAAATGTGTATGTACAACAAAGTCGACTTTATACTTAAATATAAGATAACGAAATTCTTCTAAATGCACTGTCGTTATGCCGCCATGGCTTTATATCACCTTCATTGCGGTAAAGAAGGTTAACTAACTTAAATATATTAAACTAATGATTGGAAGCATTTCGATATCGATAGCTAAATGTGTATATACAAGAAAATCGACTTTATACCTAAATATAAGATAACGGAATTCTTCTAAATGCACTGCCGTTATGCCGCCATGGGTATATGCCAACTTCAGATCGTTAAAGAAGGTTTATTAACATAAATATGTTAAACTAATGAGTTGAAGCATCTCGATATCGATCGCTAAATGTGTATATACAAGAAAATCGACTTTTTACATAAATATAAGACTACGGAACTCTTCCAAATGTACTGTCGTTATGCCGCCATGTCCTTAAGCTAACTTCAGTTCGTTAAAGAAGGTTTATTAACTTAAATATGTTAAACCAGTTATTTGAAGCATTTCTATATCGATTGCATATATACCAGAAAATCGACTTTATACCTAAATATAAGATTACGGAATTCTTCTAAATGCACTGTCGTTATGCCGCTATAGCTTTATATCACCTTCATTACGATAAAGAAGGTTAATTAAATAAATATGTTAAACTAATGATTTGACGCATTTCGATATCGACTGCTAAATGTGTATGTACAACAAAATCTACTTTATACCTAAATATAAGATAACGGAATTCATATAAATATACTGCCGTTATGCTGTTATGGCTTTATGTAAACTTCAGTAAGATAAAGAAGGTTTTAAAAAACTTAAATATGTTAAACTAATGATTTGAAGCATTTCGATATCGATTGCTAAATGTTTATATACAAGAAAATCGACTTTATACCTAAATATAAGATTACGGAATTCTTCCAAATGTACTGTCGTTATGCCGCCATGGCGTTATATCAACTTCAATACGTTAAAGAAGGTTAATTAACTTAAATATGTTAAACTAAAGATTTGAAGCATTTCGATATCGATTGCTAAAGCGTATATACAACAAAATCGACTTTATACCTAAATATAAGATTACGGAATTCTTCTAAATGCACTGTCGTTATGCCGCCATGGCTTTATATCACCTTCATTACTTTAAAGAAGGTAAATCAACTTAAATATGTTAAACAAATGATTTGAAGCATTTCGATATCGATTGCTAAATGTGTAAATACAAGAAAATCGACTTTATACCTAAATATAAAATTATAACATTACGGAATTCTTCTAAATGCACTGCCGTTATACCGTTAAGGCTTTACGTAGACTTCGGTAAGCTAAAAAGCGTTTATTAACTTAATATGTTAAACTAATGATAGGAAACATTTCGATATCGATAGCTAAATGTGTATATACAAGAAAATCGACTTTATACCTAAATATAAGATTACGGAATTCTTCTACATGCACTGCCGTTATGCCGCCATGGCTATATGCCAACATCAGATCGTTAAAGAAGGTTTATTAACATAAATATGTTAAACGAATGATTTGAAGCATTTCGATATCGATAGCTGAATGTGTATATACAAGAAAATCGAATTTATACCTAAATATAAGATTACAGAATTCTTCTACATGCACTGCCGTTATGCCGCCATGGCTATATGCCAACTTCAGATCGTTAAAGAAGGTTTATTATCATAAATATGTTAAACGAATGATTCGAAGCATTTCGATATCGATAGCTGAATGTGTATATACAAGAAAATCGAATTTATACCTAAATATAAGATTACGGAATTCTTCTACATGCACTGCCGTTATGCCGCCATGGCTTTATATCAACTTCAATACTTTAAAGAAGGTTTTAAATTTAAATTAAATATGTTAAACTAATGATTTGAAGCATATTTGATATCGATTGCTAAATATGTATATACAACAAAATCGACTTTATACCTAAATAAAGATTTTCGGAATACTTCCAAATGCACTGCCGTTATACCGCCATGGCTTTATGTAAACTTCAGTAAGATAAAGAAGGTTAGTTAACTGAAATATGTTAAACTAATGAGTTTTAAGCATCTTTGATATCGATTGCTAAATATGTATATACAAGAAAATCGACTTTATACATAAATATAAGACCACGGAATTCTTCCAAATGCACTTGTCGTTATACCGCCATGGCTTTACGCCAACTTCCGTAAGTTAAAGAAGGTTTATTAACTTAAATATGTTAAACTAATGATTTGAAGCATATCGATATCGATTGCTAAATGTGTATATACAAGAAAATCGACTTTATACCTAAATATAAGATAACGGAATTATTCTAAATACACTGCCGTTATGCCGCCATAGGGTTTATGTCAACTTCAGTTCGTTAAAGAAGGTTTATTAACTTAAATATGTTAAAAATAATGAGGTGAAGCATATCGATATCGATTGCTAAATATGTATATACAAAAAAATCGACTTTATACCTAAATATAAGTTTACGGAATTCTTCCAAATGCACTGCCGTTATACCGTTATGGCTTTATGTAAACTTCAGTAAGATAAAGAAGGTTAGTTAACTGAAATATGTTAAACTAATGATTTGAAGCATTTCATTATCGATTGCTAAATGTGTATATACAAGAAAATCGACTTTATACCTAAATAAAAGATTACGGAATTCTTCTAAATGCACTGCCGTTATGTCGCCATGGCTTTATGCCAACTTCCGTTCGTTAAAGGAGGTTTATTAACTTCAATATGTTAAAGTAATGATTTGAGGCATTTCGATATCGATTGCTAAATGTGTATATACAAGTAAATCGACTTTATACCTAAATATAAGATAACTGAATTCTTCTAAAGGCACTGCCGTTATGCCGTTTTGGCTTTATGTTAACTTCAGTTCGTTAAAGAAGGTTTATTAACTTAAAAATGTTAAACTAATGATTTGAAGCATTTCGATATCGCTTGCTAAATGTGTATATACAAGAAAATCGAATTTATACCGAAACATAAGATTACGGAATTCTTCCAAATGTGCTGTCGTTAGGCCGCCATGGCTTTATATTAACTTCAATACGTTAAAGAAGGTTAATTAACTTAAATATGTTAAACTAATGATTTGAAGCATTTCGATATCGATTGCTAAATGTGTATATACAAGAAAATCGACTTTATACCTAAATATAAGACAACGGAATTCATATAAATATACTGCCGTTATGCCGTTAATGCTTTATGTAAACTTCAGTAAGATAAAGAAGGTTAATTAACTTAAATATGCTAAACCAGTTATTTGATGCATTTCGATATAGACAGCTAAATGTGTATATACAAGAAAATCGACTTTATACATAAATATAAGACTACGGAATCCTTCCAAATGTATTATCGTTATGTCGCCATGGCTTTATGCCAACTTCCGTTCATTAAAGAAGGTTTATTAACTTAAATATGTTAAACTAATGATTTGAAGAATTTCGATATCGATTGCTAAATGTGTAAATACAAGAAAAGCGACTTTATACATAAATATAAGATTACGGAATTCTTCTAAATGCACTGTCGTTATGCCGCCATGGCTTTATGCCAACTTCCGTTCATTAAATAAGGTTTATTAACTCAAATATGTTAAACTAATGATTTGAAGCATTTCGATATCGATTGCTAAATGTGTATATACAAGAAAATTGACTTTATACATAAATATAAGATTACGGACTTCTTCCAAATGCACTGGTGTTATACCGTTATGGCTTTACGTAAACTTCAGTAAGAAAAATAAGGTTATTAACTTAAATATTTTAAACTAATGATTTGAAGCATCTCGATATCGTTAGCTAAATGTGTAAATACAACAAAATCGACATTATACCTAAAAATAAGTTTACGGAATTCTTCCAAATGCACTGCCATTATACCGTTATGGCTTTGTGTTAACTTCAGTTCGTTAAAGAAGGTTTATTAACTTAAATATGTTAAACCAGGTATTTGAAGCATTTCGATATCGATTGCTTACTGCATATATACAAGAAAATCTACTTTAAACCTAAATATAAGACAACGAAATTCTTCCAAATGTACTGTCGTTATGCCGCCATGGCTTTATATCAACTTCAATACGTTAAAGAAGGTTAATTAACTTAAATTTGTTAAACTAATGATTTGAAGCATTTCGATATCGATAGCTAGATGCGTATATACAACAAAATCGACTTTATACCTAAATATAAGATTACGGAATTCTTCCAAATGCACTGTCGTTATGCCGCCATGGCTTTATATCACCATCATTACGGTTAAGAAGGTTAACTAACTTAAATATGTTAAACTAATGATTTGAAGCATTTCGATATCGATTGCTAAATGTGTATGTACAACAAAATCGACTTTATACCTAAATATAAGATTACGGAATTCTTCTAAATGCACTGTCGTTATGCCGCCATGGCTTTATATCACCTTCATTACGTTAAAGAAGGTTAACGAACTTAAATATGTTAAACGAATGATATGAGGCATTTCGATATCGATCGCTAAATGTGTATATACAAGAAAATCGACTTTATACATAAATATAAGATTACGGAATTCTTCTAAATGCACTGCCGTTATGCCGCCATGGCTTTAGGCCAACTTTTGTTCGTTAAATAAGGTTTATTAATTTAAATATGTTAAACTAATGATTTGAAGCATTTCGATATCGATTGCTAAATGTGTAAATACAAGAAAAGCGACTTTATACCTAAATATAAGATTACGGAATTCTTCTAAATGCACTGTCGTTATGCCGCCATGGCTTTATATCACCTCCATTACGTTAAAGAAGGTTAACGAACTTAAATATGTTAAACTAATGATTTGAAGCATTTCGATATCGATTGCTAAATGTGTATATACAAGAAAATCGACTTTATACATAAATATAAGATTACGGAATTCTTCTAAATGCACTGTCGTTATGCCGCCATGGCTTTATATCACCTTCGTTACTTTAAAGAAGGTTAATCAACTTAAATATGTTAAACTTATGATTTGAAGCATTTCGATATCGATTGCTAGATGCGTGTATACAACAAAATCGACTTTATACCTAAACATAAGATTACGGAATTCTTCTAGATGCACTGTCGTTATGCCGCCATGGCTTTATATCACCTTCGTTACGTTAAAGAAGGTTAATCAACTTAAATATGTTAAACTTATGATTTGAAGCATTTCGATATCGATAGCTAAATGTGTATATACAAGAAAATCGACTTTATACCTAAATATAAGATACGGAATTCTTCTAAATGCACTGCCGTTATGCCGTCATGGCTTTATGTCAACTTCGTTACGTTAAAGAAGGTTAATTAACTTAATATGTTAAACTAATGATTTGAAGCATTTCGATATCGATAGCTAAATGTGTATATACAAGAAAATCGACTTTATACATAAATATAAGATTACGGAATTCTTCCAAATGCACTGTCGTTATGCCGCCATGGCTTTATGTCACCTTCTTACGTTAAAGAAGGTTAATAACTTAAATATGTTAAACTATGATTTGAAGCATTTCGATATCGATTGCTAAATGTGTATGTACAAGAAAATCGACTTTATACCTAAATATAAGATTACGGAATTCTTCTAAATGCACTGTCGTTATGCCGCCATGGCTTTATATCACCTTCATTACGTTAAAGAAGGTTAACTAACTTAAATATGTTAAACGAATGATTTGAAGCATTTCGATATCGATTGCTAAATGTGTATATACAAGAAAATCGACTTTATACCTAAATATAAGATTACGGAATTCTTCTAAACGCACTGTCGTTATGCCGTCATGGCTTTATATCACCTTCATTACGTTAAAGAAGGTTAACGAACTTAAATATGTTAAACGAATGATTTGAAGCATTTCGATATCGATAGCTAAATGTGTATATACAAGAAAATCGACTTTATACATAAATATAAGATTACGGAATTCTTCTAAATGCACTGCCGTTATGCCGCCATGGCTTTAAGCCAACTTCCGTTCGTTAAAGAAGGTTTATTAACTTAAATATGTTAAACTAATGATTTGAAGCATTTCGATATCGATTGCTAAATGTGTATATACAAGAAAAGCGACTTTATACCTAAATATAAGATTACGGAATTCTTCTAAATGCACTGTCGTTATGCCGCCGTGGCTTTATATCACCTTCATTACGTTAAAGAAGGTTAACGAACTTAAATATGTTAAACTAATGATTTGAAGCATTTCGATATCGATTGCTAAACGTGTATATACAAGAAAATCGACTTTATACCTAAATAATATATATAACGTATAAGATAACGGAATTCATATAAATATACTGCCGTTATGCCGTTATGGCTTTATGTAAACTTCAGTAAGATAAATAAGGTTAATTAATTTAAATATATGCTAAACCAGTTATTTGATGCATTTCGATATCGATTGCTTAATGTGTAAATACAAGAAAATCGACTTTATACCTAAATATAAGATTACGGAATTCTTCCAAATGCACCGCCGTTATACCGTTATGGCTTTACGTAAACTTCAGTAAGAAAAATAAGGTTAATTAACTTAAATATTTTAAACTAATGATTTGAAGCATCTCGATATCGATTGCTAAATGTGTAAATACAGCAAAATCGACATTATACATAAATATAAGTTTACGGAATTCTTCCAAATGCACTGCCATTATACCGTTATGGCTTTATGTTAACTTCAGTTCGTTAAAGAAGGTTTATTAACTTAAATATGTTAAACCAGGTATTTGAAGCATTTCGATATCGATTGCTTAATGCATATATAAAAGAAAATCGACTTTATACCTAAATATAAGACTACGGAATTCTTGTTAAAGAAGGCTAATTAACTTAAATATGTTAAACTAATGATTTGAAGTATTTCGTTATCGATTGTTAAATGTTTATATACAAGAAAATCGACTTTATACCTAAATATAAGATTACGAAATTCTTCTAAATGCACTGCCGTTATGCCGCCATGGCTTTAAGCCAACTTCCGTTCGTTAAAGAAGGTTTATTAACTTAAATATGTTAAACTAATGATTTGAAGCATTTCGTTGTCGATTGCTAAATGTGTATATACAACAAAATCGACTTTATACCTAAATATATGATAACGGAATTCATATAAATATACTGCTGTTTTGCCGTGATGGCTTTATGTAAACTTCAGTAAGATAAAGAAGGTTAATTAACTTAAATATGCTAAACCAGTTATTTGAAGCATTTCGATATCGATTGCAAAATGTATATATAAAAGAAAATCGAATTTATGCCTAAATATAAGACTACGGAATTCTTCCAGATGCAGTGCCGTTATGGCTTTATGTCAACTTCAGTTCGCTAAAGGAGGTTTATTAACTTAAATATGTTATACCAGTTATCTGAAGCATTTCCATATCGATTGCGAAATGTATATATACAAGAAAATCGACTTTATACCTAAATATAAAATTATAACATTACGGAATTCTTCTAAATGCACTGCCGTTATACCGTTAAGGCTTTATGTAGACTTCAGTATGCTAAAACATGTTTATTATCTTAATATGTTAAACTTATGACTTGAAGCATTTCGATATCGATAGCTTAAAGTGTATATACAAGAAAATCGACTTTATGCCTAAATATAAGATTACGGAATTCTTCTAAATGCACTGCCGTTATGCCGCCATGGCTTTAAGCAACTTCCGTTCGTTAAAGAAGGTTTATTAACTAAAATATGTTAAACTAATGATTTGAAGCATTTCGATATCGATTGCTAAATGTGTATATACAAGAAAATCGACTTTATACCTAAATATAAGATTACGGAATTCTTCTAAATACACTGCGTTATGCCGCCATGGCTTTATATCACCTTCATTCGTTAAAGAAGGTTAACGAACTTAAATATGTTAAACTAATGATTTGAAGCATTTCCTTATCGATTGTTAAATGTGAATATTTAAGAAAATCGACTTTATGCCTAAATATAAGATTACGGAATTCTTCTAAATGCACTGTCGTTATGCCGCCATGGCTTTATATCACCTTCATTACGTTTGAATTTATCTCGAACGTTCGACGAGTCAATTTATGGACGATGCGTCGATCGTTGAGAATATGAAAAACGGGAAAACAGAAGTGTGTTAGTGAATAAAACCACAATGTTTGTGTTTCATATAACAAATTAAAATGTTTGAGATTTTTATTTTATTAATTTGTGATTACCAAAAATTACTTACATTTATGGTTTGTGCTTGTGGTGATGCTTGTTGTGGTGGACGGTGGAAAAACGTCTTGCCTCGATTCGCTTTCTAAACAAAAAGTACTTTAGCCTCACTAGCAGAATCACTTGCTAAGTGGGAGTTTTCAACGAAACCATTGCCAGTTGAGTGAAAGCTATTAACAGTTGAGTGAAAACTATTAACAGCTAACTGGCAATGGTTTGTTATATACTCACTAGGGGGTGGTAAAAAGAAATTAGGCGCTGGCCTAAACATACCGGCCCCCTTGCGGTGAGCAACAAAAAAAAAAAAAATTAAATGTCCATCGACCACCATAACGATATACAAATGTACAATCTTAGTAGCTAAATAGAAAATGTATAAATATAGAAAATATGTTATAAATTCATTTATTTATTATTGTAATTATTTTAAAAATACGAATAAAGAACGACAGCCATGACTTAACTTAGTAACGGGCCGTACCCGAAAGCACCCAACCGAATATGGAGCCCTGAGCGAGGAGCTGCCCAAACGTCAGTGGCATGACCTGTTGGGTCATAGTAGACATCCGCGCCGAGCACCAAGCGTATCGGTGATGACTTGTGGAAGTTCGGATCCGCCAGTTTGATGTGAGCGTATGGAGCTGCTATGGCCGAGTCCAACGTAGTGGTCGGGGTGATGCGCATATAATCATTCATTACCCTTACATGCGTCGATATTCGGGTATTTGTCCCATGTCTGCCTCGCAGTACTACGAGGCAGCCGCGTTGACCACCGATATGGGTCTGCACAAGTTGGAGTTCCCTTGCAAGGTCGTGTGCAATCAGCGACGTAGGAGCGCATGCGTCTATCAGAGCCCTGACCAAGTGTAGACGTCCCCTTGCCTCAATCTTTACCACCGCCGTCGGTAGAATGGCTGTCGTTGGCAGCAAGGAAGGAGTCGCTATGCTGGCTCGATCCGCTAGCCCGGCTCTAAAGGAGCTAGCCCGGTGAAGCTGGAGAGACCTGGTCTCCAGTCTTGCCGGGTTGTGCGCTTGGCGACGGTGCAGACGGCGTTGGTAGGAGCGACGTTCATGTCGCAGAAGGGGGCGGAAAGTCCGGGTTTCCGTTTCCCCTCGCTGTGATGGGCGGAAAGGCCGTGTTTCCGCTCCAGTTTCCAATGATTCTCCCTCCGGTGCTGGTTGGAGAGGCCTAGTCTCCGTTCCAGCGTCTGACGCATAGATAGATAGAGCATCGTCGGAGCTCATTTGTTCGCTCCACGACGGGTTTTGAGGCACTGTGGGGCGGCGACGCGTATTTTCCCCGATGTGGAGCATTGTGTGGTGCTTTTCGTTGCAGCGCCGGCACCGTGCGTCGCTGGGGCAATTCGCTGACCTGTGGTTTATCGCAAGGCAATTAACACAATATTTGCCTATGAGAGCTTCCCGTAGGCGCTCCTCCGGTGTCTTGGCCCGGAAGGACGAGCAGAGCCGCAATGGATGCTTTCCCTTGCACAGCGTGCAAGAAAGCGGAAACCGGTTCGGGTGTAGCGCCGCGGTCTTCTTCAAGCTACTGTAGCGAGTCATCTTCCTGAAATTAATCTGTTGACGATTTTGTGTTGTGGTTTTGAATATCATCTAAAACTGATTGGGTGGCGAGAAAAAGTGCATAAATTATATTATATACATTGCATAGTGTGGAGGCGGCCTTATGTGGGGGTGAACTGCCTTACATTACCATAGTGTGTAGGCGGCCTTATGTGGTGTGAACTGCCTTACCTTACCATAGTGTTGCAAACAATAATTAAATAAAAAAAAAAAAACATTTTGCCTTTAGCATCAAATTTATGTTATCGTTATTGTTTTATTTGTCGTATGTTTTCGACAAAGTGTCCTGCCACCAAAGAAAATGTTAAATACAATTTGGTTTAATAATTATTTTCAATTCTTACTTGTCAGTAAGTTCAAGGGCAATGCATACATGTACTGCTGTAGAAGGAGACTTTCGGTTTGCAATTGCGTTATTTGCTAGCAAAAAATATTTTTCAAATATGGTATTTGCAATAAAAATTGACTCTAAAATTCATAAGCATGAGTTATGCCTCATAGTTTGAAAGAAAACAGTTTTAGATTCACTGTTGTAAAATTTTTAAGTCGAATTAAAAACTGACGGCATGGCATCACCGTATGACATTTCGTATGTTTGGTTATGTGCACACCATGTGCACATGGAATTTGACAGCCGGCCCGCGTGTGTGTGTAATAAATAAATTATTTTAAAATAAACCGAAATTGTCAAAATTGCTACCAAGTGAAAGCTGTGCTGCTTGCCGTGATTTATATCAACGTTGTGCTAAGTTGTTTAACAGTTCCTCGCGTAATTTACTTGCCGTGTGCCTTGTTTGCCTGTGCACTGGTGCCTTTTGGAAAAAAATAAAAAGAAATAAATTTAAAAGGGCAAACCATTTTTAACAGGAAATTTAAAATCTAAAAAATAAAATGGGCTGAAAAAAAAAAAGCAAAAATAAAAAATTAAAAAATAATAATTCCAAGCAAAACGAATATTTGCGAACATCCTGCAGGTGAAAGATAATAGTAAGTTATACGTTTAAAAGGAAACTTTCCAAATTATGTTTAACACTATCTAATATTATATTAGCAATTAATTATAAAAACCATAATATAACAACTAAATGGCGATAGAGAGGAGATTTCGACCAAATTTATTTGCAAGTTCAAATCATAGTATCTACTTTTCTGTATAGTTTTTTTTTTTCAATAAACTGCGTGTAGGAAACGATGAAATAAGAATATCACGAAATCGGTATAAAATCATGTTTTTGCTGTACATCTTAGTTCATCGTCATCGGCGAAGGCCAACTTATGGCAGCAGGAAAGGTAAGCAAGTGAACGTAATGAAATTTGCATATTTATTAAAGTATTTTCTTTTACTTACAGATTTACGGAATAAAACTGAAATAAACAAGCGCAGATGTTTCGACTTACTATACGCGCTAGCTAGAAAACCGTCGCCCGCAAAATATGTGATCTCCTTTCCGAGCAATTTTAAAAACCTAAATATGTATGAACAACCCTCTATGCGTAGGCTAGAAAGTAAATATTCAATATATTGTTTATATATTATTATTATTCTGTAATACAATCGCCTGAATTTTCAGATGGTGTATGTACAACTGATCGTTCGGATCAACAAGATGGATCCGTCCGAACCACCATACACAAGTAAGTACGAAAAAAAATGACACACAAGTAAATATGACGTTAACAATAGGCCAGTTTAAAACAAATATTTCGATGTAAACGTGCAAAAATCAAATGTTGTGAGAAACGTTTGCTGAAATCCTAAATCATGTACTTATTATTTTAATAATTTCCGATTGATTGAACTTCGTGTAGTTGTCATTTATATACACATATTCTTATATGCTTCGCTTAGTCTATGGTTCAATAATGGAAATTAACTCGAAGTACTTCAAAAAAAAAAAAAATACATGCTTTGAGTGTATAAAATATTTATTATATATTTATTTAATTTTTGAATGAATTGATTTTTTGTGAGATCGTAGTAAGTGTGTCGGAAAGCTAGGCTTCCGATGTGGCTGGGGAACGGTTGTGTTGAGTAGGGTGTGCATCCAAGTTCTCCTCCTCGTAGGGTGGTAGTAAGACCAATTTGGCAAGCGGTCTTGTAACTTGGCCTTTTTCAGTGATAATGTCAACTACTCGCACTCGGGTATCAGCACCTGGGTGTATATTGACAATCCTACCCAATCTCCACTCGTTCGGTGACAAATTGTCTTCCTTGATGACGACAAGGTCACCTGTCTTTAAATTTGTTTTGGAATGTTTCCATTTAATGCGCTTCTGCATTTCATTCAGGTATTCGGTTTTCCACCTTTTGCAGAAGGATTGATGTAAGGCCTTAAGTTTTTGCCATCTATTTAGGATAGAGGCACTGCTTTCATTTATATCCGGTTCTGGTGGGGCCATCAGATGTCCGCCGACCAAAAAATGTCCTGGAGTAAGTGGCTCCAAATCAGTAGGTTCGTTTGAGGCTGGGCTTAATGGTCGCGAATTAAGGCAAGATTCAATTCGGCATAAGAGTATGTTAAACTCTTCAAGAGTGTATTTTTGCCCAGACGCAATCTTGCGAAAATGACTCTTAAAGCTTTCACACCTGCTTCCCAAAGTCCGCCCATATGAGGAGCGGCAGCAGGTATGAAATGCCATTTAAGAGCTTGGTGGCTATACTTTGAGATAGCATTGTTGCGAGCATCGGCTATGAAAGGGTTTAAGTTCGGACCTTAGGGATCTCGATGCTCCAACGAAGTTTGTACCATTGTCAGAATAAATATTCTTAGGGCAACCTCTTCTAGAAACGAATCTAGAGAGAGCTGCTAAAAATGACTGTGTTGATAAATCGGTAGTGGCCTCCAGGTGGATGGCCCTTGTTGTAAAACAGACAAACAGACAGACATACCCTATGGATACACGGCATCCTCTTCCACGGTAGCTTTTTATTTCGAACGGACCCGCGAAATCTACCCCCGTATTCGTAAAAGCGCGTGAAAATGTGGATCGTTCGGACGGAAGTGCACCCATAAGTTGCGTCTGAGCGCGTTTTTTGAAGATCGTGCACGTCTTGCAGTTATGGATGATGGATCGGATCAAGTTTTTCACCCTTGGAATCCAATACTGAGCCCGCGTTAGCCGTAACATCAGCTGATTTTCTCCATGTAAGGAGACTTGATGAATAAACTGGATTATTAGACGAGACAATACGCAGTTGTATGGAAGGATAATTGGATGGCGCTCATTGTATGACAAGTCGAGAGACGCACCGAGACGGCCATCAGTTCTCATCACTTGATCTTTATCGAGGAATGGATTAAGAGAGAGGATTTCACTTTTTACATCGATGGGCTTACCGGATTTCAAACAACCATACTCTTGACCATACTTCTGCTTCTGCGTATTTATTATCAAACGTCTTGTCGTTGCTTTAATTTCTTCGGATGAAATTAAGCAAGACTTTTGTTGAAAAGAAGCCTTTGTGTTTGGATGAGTTCTTCGAGAGAATCTCATAACATATGATAACACTCTCAAAGCTCTCGGCAAACTAGAAAAACGGTCAAGAATGTCGTTAGAATTCCCCTGTATTGTTGTACAAGCATGTACACGTACCTGTTTTTCCTCTATTGTCGTCTCGTAGTCATTTTGTCGTAATGGCCATTTGGATTGATCTTTTTTGCAGCCAAGAAGGTCCCTGCCACCACAAGGTGTTTTCCACCAAATCCTGTGCTATAAGTTCCCGACTGGCTAAGTCTGCAGGGTTAGATCCTGAATCGACATGATTCCAATTTGCGTTGCCAACCTTTTCTATAATCTTTGTCACTCGATGGGATACAAACGTTGACCATGAACATGGTGGCTTGCGAATCCATGCGAGAACGATGGTCGAATCCGTCCATAGTTTAAGTTTAAGATGATTCAGCTCCAGGTTGTTGACGACAGATTCAACTGTTTCGGCCAGTAATACGGCGCCGCACAGTTCCAGACGCGGTAAAGAGATAGTTTTGACAGGCGCTACTCTGGTTTTTGCCAATAGTAGGCTGACGAAAACTTCGTTGCTTGTCCTTACGCGCAGGTAGACCGTTGCTGCGTATGCTCTCTCTGATGCATCGCAGAAACCATGAATGGAGACATCGTTCGTTGGCGAGAAGTGGACCCATCGTGGAATTTTAATGTTGCTTATGTACTTGTGGTTATCCAAGAATGTGTGCCAACGATCCAATGTGGTAGGAGATACAACCTCGTCCCATTGTGTTCCTTCTAACCAAATATGTTGCATTATCATTTTGGCTGTGACTATTATCGGTGCTAGCCATCCTAATGGGTCAAACAGTTTGGCGATATCTGAGAGGATAGCTCACTTTGTATATGATTCTGGGCTGAGTATAGGTTTTGTTTTAAAATAGAAGAAGTCAGTGTGCGCATTCCACCTTATCCCAAGAGCCTTGACATCACTTGTGTCTTCGAAGTCTAAAAACTCTTTGTTTCGCAAGTGGTCTTTTGGAAGGCCTTGTAAAATTCCTCCACAGTTGGCTGTCCATTTTCTTAATGGGAAACCTGCTGACTCCAATGCTGTTCTAATCTCATTCCTAGCTTTAATTGCAGCTTCTATAGAGTGTCCACCTGCTAAGACATCATCAACATACATGCATTTCCTGAGGATGTTTGAGGCTACTGGTAGTGAGCTTTCAACGTCGTCAGCTAATTGGTGTAACGTCCTTATTGCCAGATAAGGAGCGCAGTTGATTCCGAACGTCACCGTCTTCAATTCAAAAATATTGGTTTGTTTTGGTCGGATGGTTGCGGAAAACGATTCGCTGGTACTTCGTTTGATCAGCTTTCAATAGGATTTGGCGATACATCTTCTCAATATCGCTATTGAAGACGTATTTAAATAAACGCCATCGCAGAATTAAAATGGTCAGATCTGCCCTTTAAGAACTGGACCGGGGAGAAGGATGTCATTCAGCGAAGTGCCGTTTGAAGTCGCTTGCGATGCATTGAACACCACACGCACCTTTGTCGATGTGCTCTCTTCCTTCTTTACGGCGTGGTGAGGCAGGTAATAGTTGTTACTAGAGTCGGCCGTTTGATTGGTATGTATCCTTGCCATATGACCCAGCTCAACATATTCGTTTAATACCCTGTTGTATTCTTTTTTCAGGTTTTCGTCTCTTGACAACCGAGCTTCATTGCGATAAAACTGGGAGTACGCAATCTTTAAGGAACTACCTAGACTAATGTTGACCGGATAGTCTTTCCTGAATGGTAGCGATACAACGTACTTCCCGTCTTCATTTCGCTTCGCTGTCTTCTTATAGAGCTCTTCGCAATACCTATCCTCCTCGCTTAACTTCCTCTCCTTGGACATTTCTTCCACTCCCAGAACGAAGCTTTCCGCTTTTCCAGCGATATTTCTGTGTAATACGAGACGCAAGTGTTGGTTGGCTTAATTGTACATATTAGCACGCCCTGTGACTATCCAACCGAACACGGTCTCTTGCGCAAGGAGTGATCCCAGCACGCTTGCGTATACCATCCAGCATAATCTGGGGAAGAACCACCGAGTATGGCGTCCAACGGGTTCATTGACGAAGAACCTCTTATCCGCAACGTGAGATCTGGAAAACCTGCCGAGTTATGCGCTAATATGGCAAGTCGGCAAGTTTCCCGTTAATTTCGGCAGAACCATCATGTTCGTTGTGATTGATACAAGTGGGTCAATTGGTGACCGCAACTCGACACTACATGCTTCCTTCACTTGCGCAGATACGGTGTTGTTGATGCCGGACACCTTGGCATTTATCTTCCTCACTGGCAAGTTGATTCTACGCTTCAGCCTTTCTGTGATGAAAGAGCACTCTGACCCGGAGTCGATGAGTGCTCTTGCGGCATAGGTAACGCCGCTGTAATTTATATTTATTTGTGCCGTTCCTAACAAGACACCTTTGTCGCTGTTAGCGAAGCACGACTGTACTTGAGTCGTTGGCTTGCCTTTCGACTTGTTGAAGTTGCGCTTCTGCTGCGCTTGCCTGGACGTAGACGGAATCTCGTCCGATGGCGTAGATGAGCTGCTAGGCTGCACTGTCCTCAAATGTAGGAGTGTGTGATGCCTCGCGTGGCACGTGTTGCAGTTGAATGCACTGGTGCATTGCGACACTAAATGCCCAAAGCCGAGGCAATTGATGCAGCGATTGTTGCGCTTAGCGAACTTGATCCTGTCCGCTGGTGCCATGTTAAGAAACATGGGGCAAGATCTTAATTTGTGATCTGCACTTTTGCACATCAGACATGTTGATTTCTCAACGCTTACTTGGAAGGCGCCGAGTCTGTTCTGATGGCTATTGTTGTTGTATTTATTCTGTGTGGGTGCACTGACAGGCTTTACGGAATTGGACGATTTCTTGGCACGTTCTATTGCCTCCAAATCACGGTATCTATCCGTGAGGAAGTTGTCCAATTCCTCCCACTTCGATGTCTTGGTCTTGTTCTTTACAGACTGTTCCCATAGGGCCAATGTCCACTTTATTGGCTGTTCAGGCAGGAGATGCAGCTGTTGATCTCCCGCTGTAGCCACTTTATCGAGCTTGAGCACTCCTTGTCGATTGACGGTAAGTCGAGCAGTATGTCGACTTGGGTTTCGACAAGAATTCGCTCATTCTCGTACATATCAATCAATCCCTTCCACGCCATTGCAAAGCCATCATTTGTTAGCGGGCATTATGATACAATAACCTTCGCCTCCCCTTGTGTCTTTTTGTTGAGATGGTATAATTTCTCAACAGGTGACAGGCGCGTGCTTTTGATGTATACGGCCGTGAACATATCCCGGAATGTTGGCCATGAAAGGTAGTCCCCTTTGAAAACATCCGTATCGCAAGGCGGAAGGGAGTGGTTACTGTCTACCTCAACAGATTTTTCGGGGTCTTTGGGGGTTAAGAGGATCTCAGACATATCCTTCATTGCCCCCATGCAACGTATGTAGCATTGCCCACCTAGCTTGAATTTTTTTTTAATAAGGGCATAGTCCTTTGAGGACATGTCCCCTTTGCTGTTGAGGTCGTCATGGGCAGCTTTCGCTTTGCACCACATCTCTCTCAGCTCGTCTTGTTGCATCACAAGAGCGTTCTTCGAGATGTCCTTTGATGCAGCACTGAATTCAGACTCGTATTCGACAACGTAGTCTACTAAGCGCATGAAAGCTTCCATGGTTTCGATAGAAAGTAACAAGAAGAATTGAAAATTCAAATTTAAATTTAAAGGAATAGAGTAATACTCAAGACTGAGCAGACTTTGATCTAAAGAATATGGGAATCGTTTTGGAAATAATTCCCCACTATTGTAAATTTTTATTTGCAGCACACCACTGCCAACCAAACAAGAAAATAGAAAAAAGGAAATTTTTTGACTGTTTTAGCCGATATCGCAATATATCTGGCTAGTCAATAATATTTAATTTATTGGATATATTTTAGCAAAAAAAATTTTTAACTATAGTAGCCGATATCGCAGTATTTCTGGCTTTGGTACTTTATTTAATATATATAGCACACCACTGCCAACAAAAAACGAGAATATATATGTGTAGTCGTACGTGCGTATGTATAAAGATGCCACTTTATATGGCTCGCCACCCAAGATACGCCGACGAAAATCAATTTGTTAAATAAAAGTGTTTAAAGGTGAAAAAAGTGCAGTGTCTCAGTGAAAAAAAGAAACAAAAACACAAATTTCTTCAACAAATAGAGAAAGAATCAAAAGAAAATCAGTGCCGTAAGTGATATGTGAAAATATGTGAAAAAGTATTGCCGCACAAAATCGAAAAAATGATAAAAATCAAAAAATTAGTGCCGTAAGTGATATGTGAAAATATGTGAAAAAGTATTACCGCACAAAATCGAAAAGATGATAAAAATCAAAAAATTAGTGCCACAAGTGATATGTATATGAGAGAAAAAAAAATATATACGAGAAAAAATATTACCGCACAAAATCCAGTAAACGTAACCGTGCACTTATGGATGATTTTGCTTTTGTAATTATCCCACTGAAACACTAAAAACACTAGTCACTTTGTCACTTTTATAAACGATTTGTCACCAATAAATGCGATTAAAACCAACTATTTTTATTTTATTTTTTCTTTTAAAACGATTTGTAACCCAGTGATATTAAATCAATCACGTACCTGGTTTGCCTGCGTTGCTGTGAAGTGAAACAAGAATCGGTGTTAATTGTCCGTTGGTGTGCAGCGCCTCGTTTGTGTTTGTGCAACAGAGATCGGTGTTAATTGTCCGATTTATGGTTTACAGTGCCAAAAACTTGTTTGAAAAATATATTTGTTTTAATCCGGCTCGAAGGACCATGAATATATCTCGAACGTTCGACGAGTCAATTTATGAACGATGGTCGATCGTTGAGAATATGAAAAACGGGAAAACAGAAGTGTATTAGTGAATAAAACCACAAAGTTTGTGTTTCATATAACAAATTAAAATGTTTGAGATTTTTATTTTATTAATTTGTGATTACCAAAAATTACTTACATTTATGGTTTGTGCTTGTGGTGATGCTTGTTGTGGTGGACGGCGGAAAAACGTCTTGCCTCGCTTCGCTCTCTAAACAAAAAGTACTTTAGCCTCACTAGCAGGATCACTTGCTAAGTGGGAGTTTTCAACGAAACCATTGCCAGTTGAATGAAAGCTATTAACAGTTGAGTGAAAACTATTAACAGCTAACTGGCAATGGTTTGTTTATATACTCACTAGGAGGTGGTAAAAAGAAATTAGGCGCTGGCCTAAACAACGTTAAAGAATGTTATCGAACTTAAATATGTTAAACGAATGATTTGAAGCATTTCGATATCGATTGCTAAATGTGTATATACAAGGAAATCAACTTTAAACCTAAATATAAGATTACGGAATTCTTCTAAATGCACTGTCGTTATGCCGCCATGGCTTTATATCACCTTCATTACGTTAAAGAAGGTTAACTAACTTAAATATGTTAAACGAATGATTTGAAGCATTTCGATATCGATAGCGAAATGTGTATATACAAGAAAATAGACTTTTTACCTAAATATAAGTTTACGGAATTCTTCCAAATGCACTGGCGTTATACCGTTTTGGCTTTATGTAAACTTCAGTAAGATAACGAAGGTTAATTTAATTAAATATGTTAAACTAATGATTTGAAGCATTTCAATATCGATTGCTAAATGTGTATATACAAGAAAATCGACTCTATGCATAAATATAAGATTACGGAATTCTTCTAAATGCACTGTCGTTATGCCGCCATGGCTTTATATCACCTTCATTACGTTAAAGAAGGTTAACTAACTTAAATATGTTAAACAATTGATTTGAAGCATTTCGATATAGATATCTAAATGTGTATATAAAAGAAAATCGACATTATACCTAAATATATGATAACGGAATTCATATAAATATACTGCCGTTATGCCGTTATTGCTTTATGTAAACTTCAGTAAGATAAAGAAGGTTAATTAACTTAAATATGTTAAACTAATGGTTTGCAGCATTTCGTTATCGATTGCTGAATGTGAATATTTAAGAAAATCGACTTTATACATAAATACACGATAACGGAATTCTTCTAAATGCATTGCCGTTATGCCGCCAT
Source organism: Bactrocera correcta (assembly GCA_027475135.1). Taxonomy (NCBI): domain Eukaryota; kingdom Metazoa; phylum Arthropoda; class Insecta; order Diptera; family Tephritidae; genus Bactrocera; species Bactrocera correcta. The sequence goes on from JAPZAG010001796.1 coordinate 19,713, forward strand.
GGCTATAAGCCAACTTCCGTTCGTTAAAGAAGGTTTATTAACTTAAATATGTGAAACCAGTTATTTGAAGCATTTCGATATCGATTGCTTAATGCATATATAAAAGAAAATCGACTTTATATCTAGATATGAGATTACGGAATTCTTCCAAATGTACTGTCGTTATGCCGCCATGGCTTTATACCAACTTCAATACGTTAAAGAAGGTTAATTAACTTAAATTTGTTAAACTAAGGATTTGAAGCATTTCGAAATCGCTTGCTAAATGTGTGTGTAAAAGAAAATCGAATTTATACCTAAACATAAGATTACGGAATTCTTCCAAATGTACTGTCGTTATGCCGCCATGGCTATAAGCCAACTTCCGTTCGTTAAATAAGGTTTATTAACGTAAATATGTTAAACTAATGATTTGAAGCATTTCGATATCGATTGCTAAATGTGTATCTACAAGAAAAGCGACTTTATACCTAAATATAAGATTACGGAATTCTTCTAAATGCACTGTCGTTATGCCGCCATGGCTTTATATCACCTCCGTTACGTTAAAGAAGGCTATTTAACTTAAATATGTTAAACTAGTGATTTGAAGCATTTCGTTATCGATTGCTAAATGTGTATATACAAGAAAATCGACTTTATACCTAAATATAAGATTACGGAATTCTTCTAAATGCACTGTCGTTATGCCGCCATGGCTTTATATCACCTTCATTACGTTAAAGAAGGTTAACTAACTTAAATATGTTAAACGAATGATTTGAAGCATTTCGATATCGATATCTAAATGTGTATATAAAAGAAAATCGACTTTATACCTAAATATAAGATTACGGAATTCTTCCAAATGCACTGCCGTTATACCGTTATGGCTTTACGTACACTTCCGTAGGAAAAATAAGGTTAATTAACTAAAATATGTTAAACTAATGAGTTGAACCATCTCGATATCGATTGCTAACGTGCATATACAACAAAATCGACTTTATACCTAAATATAAGATTAGGGAATTCATCTAAATGCACTGTCGTTATGCTGCCATTTCTTTATATCAACTTCAATACGTTAAAGAAGGTTAACTAACTTAAATATGTTAAGCTAATGATTTGAAGCATTTCGATATCGATTGCTAAATGTGTATGTACAACAAAATCGACTTTTTACCTAAATATAAGATTACGGAATTCTTCTAAATGAACTGCCGTTATGCCGCCATGGCTTTAAGCCAACTTCCGTTCGTTAAAGAAGGTTTATTAACTTAAATATGTTAAACTAATGATTTGAAGCATTTCGATATCGATAGCTAAATGTGTATATACAAGAAAATCGACTTTATACCTAATATAAGATTACGGAATTCTTCTAAATGCACTGCCGTTATGCCGCCATGGCTTTAAGCCAACTTCCGTTCGTTAAAGAAGGTTTGTTAACTTAAATATGTTAAACTAATGATTTGAAGCATTTCGATATCGATTGCTAAATGTGTATATACAAGAAAATCAACTTTATACATAAATATAAGAGTACGGAATTCTTTCAAATGTATTGTCGTTTTGCTGCCATGGCTTTACATCAACTTCAATACGTTAAAGAAGGTTAATTAACTTAAATATGTTAAACTAATGATTTGAAGCATTTCGATATCGATAGCTAGATGCGTATATACAACAAAATCGACTTTATACCTAAATATAAGATTACGGAATTCTTCTAAATGCACTGTCGTTATGCCGCCATGGCTTTATATCACCTTCATTACGTTAAAGAAGGTTAGCTAACTTAAATATGTTAAGCGAATGATTTGAAGCATTTCGATATCGATTGCTAAATGTGTATGTACAACAAAATCGACTTTATACCTAAATATAAGATAACGGAATTCATATAAATATACTGCCGTTATGCCGCTGTGGCTTTATGTAAACTTCAGTAAGATAAAGAAGGTTAATTAACTTAAATATGCTAAACCAGTTATTTGATGCATTTCGATATCGATTGCTAAATGTGTAAATACAAGAAAATCGACCTTATACCTAAATATAAGATTACGGAATTCTTCTACATGCACTGCCGTTATCCCGCCATAGCTTTATGCCAACTTCAATACGTTAAAGAAGTTTAACTAACTTAAATATGTTAAACTAATGATTTGAAGCATTTCGATATCGATTGCTAAATGTGTATGTACAACAAAATCGGCTTCATACCTAAATATAAGATTACGGAATTCTTCTAAATGCACTGTCGTTATGCCGCCATGGCTCTATATCACCTTCATTACGTTAAAGAAGGTTGACTAACTTAAATATGTTAAACGAATGATTTGAAGCATTTCGATATCGAAAGCTAAATGTGTATATACAAGAAAATCGACTTTATACCTAAAAATAAGATTACGGAATTCTTCTAAATGCACTGTCGTTGTGCCGCCATGGCTCTATATCACCTTCATTACGTTAAAGAAGGTTGACTAACTTAAATATGTTAAACGAATGATTTGAAGCATTTCGATATCGAAAGCTATATGTGTATATACAAGAAAATCGACTTTATACCTAAATATAAGATTACGGAATTCTTCCAAATGCACTGCCGTTATACCGTTTTGGCTTTATGTAAACTTCAGTAGGATAAAGAAGGTTAATTAACTTAAATATGTTAAACGAATGATTTGAAGAATTTCGATATCGATTGCTAAATGTGTATATACAAAAAAATCGAACTTATACCTAAATATAAGATTACGGAATTCTTCCAAATCTACTGTCGTTATGCCGCCATGGCTTTATATCAACTTCAATACGTTAAAGAAGGTTAATTAACTTAAATATGGGGGGGGGGGGGGGGGGGGGGGGGGGGGGGGGGGGGGGGGGGGGGGGGGGTTTTTTTTTTTTTTTTTTTTTTTTTTTTTTTTTTTTTTTTTTTTTTTTTTTTTTTTTTTTTTTTTTTTTTTTTTTTTTTTTTTTTTTTTTTTTTTTTTTTTTTTTTTTTTTTTTTTTTTTGCCGCCATGGCTTTATATCAACTTCAATACGTTAAAGAAGGTTAATTAACTTAAATATGTTAAACTAATGATTTGAAGCATTTCGATATCGATTGCTAGATGCGTATATACAACAAAATCGAATTTATACCTAAATATAAGATTACGGAATTCTTCTAAATGCACTGTCGTTATGCCGCCATGGCTTTATATCACCTTCATTACGGTAAAGAAGGTTAACTAACTTAAATATGTTAAACGAATGATTTGAAGCATTTCGATATCGATTGCTAAATGTGTATGTACAACAAAATCGACTTTATACCTAAATATAAGATAACGGATTCATATAGATATACTGCCGTTATGCCGTTATTGCTTTATGTAAACTTCAGAAGATAAAGAAGGTTAATTAAATTAAATATTTTAAACAATATTTAAGCATTCGATATCGATTGCTAAATTTGAAATACAAAAAATCGACCTTATACCTAAATATAAGATTACGGAATTCTTCCAAATCACTGCGTTATGCCGCCATGGCTTTAACAACTTCTCGTTAAAAAGGTTAAATTTAAATTTAAAAATGTTAAACTAATGATTTGAAGCATTTCGATATCGATTGCTAATGGTATATACAAAAAACGAATTTTTACCTAAATATAAGATTACGGAATTCTTCTAAATGCACTGTCGTTATGCCGCCATGGCTTTATATCACCTTCATTACGGTAAAGAAGGTTAACAACTTAAATATGTTAAACTAATGATTTGAAGCATTTCGATATCGATTGCTAAATGTGTATTACAAAAAATCGACTTTATACCTAATATAAGATAAAAAAATTCTTAATTTAAATGCCCTTATGCCGATTGCTTTATTAAAAATTTATAAGTAAAGAAGGTTAAACTTAAATATGTAAACCATTATTTAAGCATTTCGATATCGATAGCTAAATGTGATATCAAGAAATGACTTTTACTAAAAAAAGTTACGGAATTCTTCAAATGCACTGCCCTTATCGGTGGTTTAAGAACTTCCGTTGTTTAAAAAGGTTTATTAACTAAATATGTTAAACTAATGATTTGAAGCATTTCGTATCGATTGCTAAATGTGTATATACAAGAAAAGCGACTTTATACCTAAATATAAGATTACGGAATTCTTCTAAATGCATCGCCGTTATACCGTTATGGCTTTATGTAAACTTCAGTAAGATAAAGAAGGTTAATTAACTTAAATATGTTAAACTAATGTTTTGCAGCATTTCGTTATCGATTGCTTAATGTGAATATTTAAGAAAATCGACTTTATACATAAATACACGATAGCGGAATTCTTCCAAATGTACTGTCGTTATGCCGCCATGGCTTTATGTCACCTTCATTACGTTAAAGAAGGCTATTTAACTTAAATATGTTAAACTAGTGATTTGAAGCATTTCGTCATCGATTGCTAAATGTGTATATACAAGAAAATCGACTTTATACCTAAATATAAGATTACGGAATTCTTCTAAATGCACTGTCGTTATGCCGCCATGGCTTTATATCACCTTCATTACGTTAAAGAAGGTTAGCTAACTTAAATATGTTAAGCGAATGATTTGAAGCATTTCGATATCGATACTAAATGTGTATATAAAAGAAAATCGACTTTATACCTAATATAAGATTACGGAATTCTTCTAAATGCACTGCCGTTATGCCGCCATGGCTTTAAGCCAACTTCCGTTCGTTAAAGAAGGTTTATTAACTTAAATATGTTAAACCAGTTATTTGAAGCATTTCGATATCGATAGCTAAATGTGTATATACAAGAAAATCGACTTTATACCTAATATAAGATTACGGAATTCTTCTAAATGCACTGCCGTTATGCCGCCATGGCTTTAAGCCAACTTCCGTTCGTTAAAGAAGGTTAATTAACTTAAATATGTTAAACTAATGATTTGAAGCATTTCGATATCGATTGCTAGATGCGTATATACAACAAAATCGACTTTATACCTAAATATAAGATTACGGAATTCTTCTAAATGCACTGTCGTTATGCCGCCATGGCTTTATATCAAATTTATTACGTTAAAGAAGGTTAACTAACTTAAATATGTTAAACTAATGATTTGAAGCATTCCGATATCGAAAACTAAATATGTATATACAAGAAAATCGACTTTATACCTAAATATAAGATTACGGAATTCTTCCAAATGCACTGCTGTTATACCGTTTTGGCTTTATGTAAACTTCAGTAGGATAAAGAAGGTTAATTAACTTAAATATGTTAAACTAATGATTTAAAGCATTTCGATTTCGATTGCTAAATGTGCATATACAAAAAAATCGACCTTTTACCTAAATATAAGATTACGGAATTCTTCCAAATCTACTGTCGTTATGCCGCCATGGCTTTATATCAACTTCAATACGTTAAAGAAGGTTAATTAACTTAAATATGTTAAACTAATGATTTGAAGCATTTCGATATCGATTGCTAGATGCGTATATACAACAAAATCGACTTTATACCTAAATATAAGATTACGGAATTCTTCTAAATGCACTGTCGTTATGCCGCCATGGCTTTATATCACCTTCATTACGGTAAAGAAGGTTAACTAACTTAAATATGTTAAACTAATGATTTGAAGCATTTCGATATCGATTGCTAAATGTGTATGTACAACAAAATCGGCTTTATACCTAAATATAAGATTACGGAATTCTTCTAAATGCACTGTCGTTATGCCGCCATGGCTCTATATCACCTTCATTACGTTAAAGAAGGTTAACTAACTTAAATATGTTAAACGAATGATTTGAAGCGTTTCGATATCGAAAACTAAATATGTATATAGACGAAAATCGACTTTATACCTAAATATAAGACTACGGAATTCTTCCAGATGCAGTGCCGCTATGGCTTTATGTCAACTTCAGTTCGTTAAAGAGGTTTATTAACTTAAATATGTTAAACAAGGATTTGAAGCATTTCGTATGATTGCTTAAAGTATTAAAAAAAATCGACTTTTTATAAAA
>JAPZAG010001803.1:0-25613 GCA_027475135.1 Bactrocera correcta
ACCATTAGTTTAACATATTTAAAATAATTAACTTCTTTAACGTATTGAAGGTGATACAAAGCCAAGCCGGCATAACGACAGTGCATGTAGAAGAATTCCGTAATCTTATATTTAGGTATAAAGTCGATTTTCTTGTATATACACATTTAGCAATCGATATCGAAATGCTTCAAATCATAAGTTTAACATATTTAAGTTAATCAATCGTCTTTGTCTTACTGAAGTCTACAAAAGCCTTAACGGCATAACGGCGGTGCTTTTGGAAGAGTTCCGTAACCTTATATTTAGTTATAAAGTCGATTTTGTTGTATATACGTATTTAGCAATCGATAACGAAATGCCTCAAGTCCTTAGTTCAACATATTTAAGTTAACATATTTAAGTTAATTAACCTTCTTTATCTTACTGAGGCTTACATAAAGCCATAACGGTATAATGGCAGTGCATTTGGAAGAATTCCGTAGACTTATATTTAGGTATAAAGTCGAATTTGTTGTTTATACACATTTAGCAATCGATATCGAGATGCTTCAACTCATTAGTTTAACATATTTAAGTTAATAAACCTTCTTTAACGAACTGAAGTTGGCATAAAGCCATGGCGGCATAACGGCAGTGCATGTAGAAGAATTCCGTTATCTTATATTTCGGTATAAAATCGATTTTCTTGTATATACACATTTAGCAATCGATATCAAAATGCTTCAAATCATTAGTTTAATATATTTAAGTTAATAAACGTTCTTTAACGCACTGAAGTCTACATAAAGCCTTAACGGTATAACTGCATTTCATTTGGAAGAATTCCGTTATCTTATATTTAGGTATAAAGTCGATTTTTTTGTATATACACAATTAGCAATCGATAACGAAATGCTTCAAATCATTAGTTTTAAAATATTTTAAATTTAAATAACCTTCTTTATCTTACTGAAGTTTACATAAAGCCATAACGGTATAACGGAAGTGCATTTGGAAGAATTCCGTTATCTTATGTTTAGGTATAAAGTCGATTTTGTTGTATTACACATTTAGCAATCGATAACGAAATGCTTCAAATCATTAGTTTAACATATTTAAGTTAATTAACCTTCTTTATCTTACTGAAGTTTACATAACGCCATAACAGTATAACGGAAGGCGTTTGGAAGAATTCCGTTATCTTATATTTAGGTATAAATTCGATTTTCTTGTATATACACATTTAGCAAGCGATATCGAAATGCCTCAAATCATTAGTTTAACATACTTAAGTTAATTAACCTTCTTTATCCTACTGAAGTTTACATAAAGCCATAACGGTATAACGGAAGTGCATTTGGAAGAATTCCGTTATCTTATATTTAGGTATAAATTCGATTTTCTTGTATATACACATTTAGCAATCGATATCAAAATGCTTCAAATCATTAGTTTAATATATTTAAGTTAATAAACGTTCTTTAACGCACTGAAGTCTACATAAAGCCTTAACGGTATAACTGCAGTGCATTCAGAAAAATTCCGTAATTTTCTATTTAGGTATAAAGTCGATTTTCTTGTATTTACACATTTTGGAAACGATATCGAAATGCTTCAAATCATTAGATTAACATATTTTAAATTAATTAACCCTCTCTATCTTACTGAAGTCTACATAAAGCCTTAACTTCATAAGGGCAGAGCATTTAGAAGAATTCCGTTATCTTATATTTAGGTATAAAGTCGATTTTCTTGTATATATGCATTAAGCAATCGATTTTGAAATGCTTTAAAAAACTGGTGAAACATATCTAAGTTAAAAAACCTCTTTAACGAACTGAAGTTAACATAAAGCCATAACAGCATAACGGCAGTGCATTTACAAGAATTCCGTATGCTTATATTTAGGTATAAAGTCGATTTTCTTGTATATACACATTTAGCAAGCGATATCGAAATGCCTCAAATTATTAGTTTAACATACTTAAGTTAATTAACCTTCTTTATCTTACTGAAGTTTACATTAAGCCATAACGGTATAACGGAAGTGCATTTGGGAAAAATTCCGTTATCTTATATTTAGGTATAAGTCGATTTTGTTGTATATACTCATTTAGCAATCGATATCGAGATGCTGCAACTCATTAGTTTAACGTATTAAGTTAATTAACTTTTTTTAGCTTACTGAAGTCTACATAAAGCCTTAACGGTATAACGGGAGTGCATTTAGAAGAATTCCGTTATCTTATATTTAGGTATAAATTCGATATTCTTGTATATACACATTTAGCTAGCGATATCGAAATGCTTCAAATCATTAGTTTAACATATTTAAGCTAATTAATCTTCTTTATCCTACTGAAGTTTACATAAAGCCATAACGGTATAACGGCAGTGCATTTTGGGAAAAATTCCGTAACCTTATATTTAGGTATAAAGTCGATTTTGTTGTATATACACATTTAGCAATCGATATCGAGATGCTTATACTCATTAGCTTAACATATTTAAGTTAATAAACTTTCTTTAACGATCTGAAATTTTGGGATATAGCCATGGCGGTATTACGGCAGTGCATGTAGAAGAATTCCGTAATCTTTTATTTAGGTACAAAGTCGATTTTCTTTTATATACACATTTAGATATCGATATCGAAATGCTTCAAACCATTAGTTTAACATATTATGTTAATAAACATTTTTTAGCTTACTGCAGTCTACATAAAGCCTTAACGGGATAACGGCAGTGCATTAAGAAGAACCCCGTTATCTTATATTTAGGTATAAATTCGATTTTCTTTTTTATACACATTTAGATATCGATATCGAAATGCCTCAAATCATTAGTTTAACATATTTAAGCTAATTAACCTTCTCTATCCTACTGAAGTTTACATAAAGCCATAACGGGATAATGGCAGTGCATTTGGAAGAATTCCGTAGACTTATATTTAGGTATAAAGTCGAATTTGTTGTTTATACACATTTAGCAATCGATATCGAGATGCTTCAACTCATTAGTTTAACATATTTAAGTTAATAAACCTTCTTTAACGAACTGAAGTTGGCATAAAGCCATGGCGGCATAACGGCAGTGCATGTAGAAAAATTCCGTTATCTTTTATTTAGGTATAAAGTCGATTTTCTTGTATATACACATTTAGCAATCGATATCAAAATGCTTCAAATCATTAGTTTAATATATTTAAGTTAATAAAAGTTCTTTAACGCACTGAAGTCTACATAAAGCCTTAACGGTATAACTGCAGTGCATTCAGAAGAATTCCGTTATTTTCTATTTAGGTATAAAGTCGATTTTCTTTTATTTACATATTTAGGAATCGATATCGAAATGCTTCAAATCATTAGATTAACATATTTAAGTTAATTAACCTTCTTTATCCTACTGAAGTTTACATAAAGCCATAACGGTAAAACGGCAGTGCATGTAGAAGAATTCCGTAATCTTTTATTTAGGTATAAAGTCGATTTTCTTTTATATACACATTTAGATATCGATATCGAAATGCTTCAAATCATTAGTTTAACATATTAAGTTAATAAACATTTTTTAGCTTAATGAGGTCTACTAAAGCCTTAACGGTATAACGGCAGTGCATTTAGAAGAATTCCGTTATCTTATATTTAGGTATAAATTCGATTTTTTTGTATATACGCATTTAGCAAGCGATATCGAAATGCCTCAAATCATTAGTTTAAAATATTTAAGTTAATTAACCTTCTTTATCCTACTGAAGTTTACATAAAGCCATAACGGTAAAACGGCAGTGCATGTAGAAAAATTCCGTAATCTTTTATTTAGGTATAAAGTCGATTTTCTTTTATATACACATTTAGATATCGATATCGAAATGCTTCGCTCATTAGTTTAACATATTAAGTTAATAAACATTTTTTAGCTTACTGAAGTCTACATAAAGCCTTAACGGCATAACGGCAGTGCATTTTGAAGAATTACGTAATCTTATATTTAAGTATAAAGTCGATTTTCTTGTATATACTCATTTTGCAATCGACATCGAAATGCGTCAAATCATTATTTTAACATATTTAAGTTAATAAGGCTTCTTTAACGCACTGAAGTTAACATAAAGCCTAGCGGTATAACGGCAGTGCATGTAGAAGAATTCCGTAATCTTATGCTTAGGTATAAATTCGATTTTGTTGTATATACACATTTAGCAATCGATATCGAGATGCTTCAACTCATTAGTTTAACATATCGATCTTCTTTAACGTATTGAAGTTGATAAAAGCCATGGCGTCATAACGGCAGTGCATGTAGAAGAATTCCGTTATCTTATATTTAGGTATAAAGTCGATTTTGTTGTATATACACATTTAGCAATCGATATCGAAATGCTTCAAATCATTAGTTTAACATATTAAGTTTATAAGGATTTTTTAGCTTAATGAGGTCTACATAAAGCCTTAACGGTATAACGGCAGTGCATTTAAAAGAACTCCGTAATGTTTTAATTTTATATTTAGGTATAAAGTCGACTTTCTTGTATTTGCACATTTAGCAATCGATTTCGAATTGCTTCAAACCATTAGTTTAACATATTTAAAATAATTAAACTTCTTTAACGTATTGAAGGTGATACAAAGCCATGGCGTCATAACGACAGTACATTTGGAAGAATTCCGTAATCTTATATTTAGGTATAAAGTCGATTTTCTTGTATATACACATTTAGCAATCGATATCGAAATGCTTCAAATCATAAGTTTAACATATTTAAGTTAATTAATCCTCTTTGTCTTACTGAAGTCTACAAAAGCCTTAAAGGCATAACGGCAGTGCTTTTGGAAGAGTTCCGTAACCTTATATTTAGTTATAAAGTCGATTTTGTTGTATATACGTATTTAGCAATCGATAACGAAATGCCTCAAGTCATTAGTTCAACATATTTAAATTAAAATATTTAAGTTAATTAACCTTCTTTATTTTACTGAAGCTTACATAAAGCCATAACGGTATAACGGCAGTGCATTTGGAAGAATTCCGTAGACTTATATTTAGGTGTAAAGTCGAATTTTTTGTTTATACACATTTAGCAATCGATATCGAGATGCTTCAGCTCATTAGTTTAACATATTTAAGTTAATAAACCTTCTTTAACGAACTGAAGTTGGCATAAAGCCATGGCGGTATAACGGCAGTGCATGTAGAAGAATTCCGTTATCTTATATTTAGGTATAAAGTCGATTTTCTTGTATATACACATTTAGCAATCGATATCAAAATGCTTCAAATCATTAGTTTAATATATTTAAGTTAATAATCGTTCTTTAACGCACTGAAGTCTACATAAAGCCTTAACGGTATAACTGCAGTGCATTCAGAAGAATTCCGTAATTTTCTATTTAGGTATAAAGTCGATTTTCTTGTATTTACATATTTAGGAATCGATATCGAAATGCTTCAAATCATTAGTTTAACATATTTAAGTTAATTAACCTTCTTTAACGTATTGAAGTTGATATAAAGCCATGGCGGCATAACGGCAGTGCATTTAGAAGAATTCCGTAATCTTATATTTAGGTATAAATTCGATTTTTTTTTATATACACATTTAGCAATCGATATCGAAATGCTTCAAATCATTAGTTTAACATATTTAAGTTAACTAACCTTCTTTAGCTTACTGAAGTTTACATAAAGCCATAACGGTATAACGGAAGTGCATTTGGAAGAATTCCGTTATCTTATATTTAGGTATAAAGTCGATTTTGTTGTATATACTCATTTAGCAATCGATATCGACATGCTTCAACTCATTAGTTTAACGTATTAAGTTAATAAACATTTTTTAGCTTAATGAAGTCTACATAAAGCCTTAACGGCATAACGGCAGTGCATTTGGAAGAATTCCGTAATCTTATATTTAGGTATAAAGTCGATTTTCTTGTATGTACACATTTAGCAATCGATATCGAAATGCTTCAAATCATTAGTTTAACATATTTAAGTTAATTAACCTTCTTTATCTTACTGAAGTTTACATAAAGCCATAACGGTATAACGGCAGTGCATTTGGAAGAATTCCGTAACCTTATATTTAGGTATAAAGTCGATTTTGTTGTATATACACATTTAGCAATCGATATCGAGATGCTTATACTCATTAGCTTAACATATTTAAGTTAATAAACTTTCTTTAACGATCTGAATTTGGCATATAGCCACGGCGGTATTACGGCAGTGCATGTAGAAGAATTCCGTAATCTTTTATTTAGATATAAAGTCGATTTTCTTTTATATACACATTTAGATATCGATATCGAAATGCTTCAAATCATTAGTTTAACAAATTAAATTAATAAACATTTTTTAGCTTACTGAAGTCTACATAAAGCCTTAACGGTATAACGGCAGTGCATTTAGAAGAATTCCGTTATCTTATATTTAGGTATAAAATGGGTAACGAAATGCTTCAAGTCATTAGTTTAACATATTTAAGTTAATTAACCTTCTTTAATGATTTGAATTTGGCATATAGCCGCGACGGCATTACGGCAGTGCATGTAGAAGAATTCCGTAATCTTTTATTTAGGTATAAAGTCGATTTTCTTTTATATACACATTTAGATATCGATATCGAAATGCTTCAAATCATTAGTTTAACATATTATGTTAATCAACATTTTTTAGCTTACTGAAGTCTACATAAAGCCTTAACGGTATAACGGCAGTGCATTAAGAAGAACTCCGTTATTTTACATTTAGGTATAAATTCGATTTTCTTGTATATAAACATTTAGCAAGCGATATCGAAATGCTTCAAATCATTAGTTTAACATACTTAATTTAATTAACCTTCTTTATCCTACTGAAGTTTACATAAAGCCATAACGGTATAACGGCAGTGCATTTGGAAGAATTCCGTAATCTTATATTTAGGTATAAAGTCGATTTTCTTGTATGTACACATTTAGCAATCGATATCGAAATGCTTCAAATCATTAGTTTAACATATTTAAGTTAATTAACCTTCTTTAACGTATTGAAGTTGATGTAAAGCCATGGCAGCATAACGACAATACATTTGAAAGTATTCCGTAGCCTTATATTTATGCATAAAGTTGAATTTCTTGTATATACACATTTAGCAATCGATATCGAAATGCTTCAAATCATTAGTTTAACATATTTAAGTTAATAAACCTTCTTTAACGAACGGAAGTTGGCTTAAAGCCATGGCGGCATAACGGCAGTGCATTTGGAAGAATTCCGTAATCCTATATTTAGGTATAAAGTCGATTTTCTTGTATACACACATTAAGCAATCGATATCGAAATGCTTCAACTCATTAGTTTAACATATTTAAGTTAATAAACCTTCTTTAACGATCTGAAGTTGGCATAACGGCAGTGGATGTAGAAGAATTCCGTAATCTTATATTCAGGTATAAAGTCGATTTTCTTGTATATACACATTGAGCTATCGATATCGAAATGCTTCAAATCTTTTGTTTAACATTATAAGTTAATAAACATTTTTTAGCTTACTGAAGTCTACATAAAGCCTTAACGGTATAACGGCAGTGCATTTAGAAGAATTCAGTAATGTTATAATTTTATATTTAGGTATAAAGTAGGCTTTCTTGTATTTGCACATTTAGCAATCGATATCGAATTGCTTCAAACCATTAGTTTATCATATTTAAAATAATTAACCTTCTTTAACGTATTGAAGGTGATACCAAGCCATGGCGGCATAACGATCGTACATTTGGAAGAATTCCGTAATCTTATATTTAGGTATAAAGTCGATTTTCTTGTATATATGCACATTTAGCAATCGATATCGAAATACCTCAAATCATAAGTTTAACATATTTAAGTTAATTAATCCTCTTTGTCTTACTGAAGTCTACAAAAGCCTTAACGGCATAACGGCAGTGCTTTTGGAAGAGTTCCGTAACCTTATATTTAGTTATAAAGTCGATTTTGTTGTATATGCGTATTTAGCAATCGATAACGAAATGCCTCAAGTCATTAGTTCAACATATTTAAGTTAACATATTTAAGTTAATTAACCTTCTTTATCTTACTGAAGCTTACATAAAGCCATAACGGTATAACGGCAGTGCATTTGGAAGAATTCCGTAAACTTATATTTAGGTATAAAGTCGAATTTGTTGTTTATACACATTTAGCAATCGATATTGAGATGCTTCAACTCATTAGTTTAATATATTTAAGTTAATAAACCTTATTTAACGAACTAAAGTTGGCATAAAGCCATGGCGGCATAACGGCGGTGCATTTAGAAGAATTCCGTAATCTTATATTTAGGTATAAATTCGATTTTCTTTTATATACACATTTAGCAATCGATAACGAAATGCTTCAAATCATTAGTTTAACATATTTAAGTTAATTAACCTTCTTTATCTTACTGAAGTTTACATAAAGCCATAACGGTATAACGGAAGTGCATTTGGAAGAATTCCGTAATCTTATATTTAGGTATAAAGTCGATTTTAATGTATATACTCATTAAGCAATCGATATCGAGATGCTTCAACTCATTAGTTTAACGTATTAAGTTAATAAACATTTTTTAGCTTACTGAAGTCTACATAAAGCCTTAACGGTATAACGGCAGTGCATTTAGAAGAATTCCGTTATCTTATATTTGGGTATAAATTTGATTTTCTTGTATATACACATTTAGCAAGCGATATCAAAATGCCTCAAATCATTAGTTTAACATACTTAAGTTAATTAACCTTCTTTATCCTACTGAAGTTTACATAAAGCCATAACGGTATAACGGCAGTGCATTTGTAAGAATTCCGTAACCTTATATTTAGGTATAAATTCGATTTTCTTTTATATCCACATTTAGCAATCGATAACGAAATGCTTCAAATCATTAGTTTAACATATTTAAGTTAATTAACCTTCTTTATCTTACTGAAGTTTACATAAAGCAATAACGGTATAACGGCAGGGCATTTGGAAGAATTCCGTAACCTTATATTTAGGTATAAAGTCGATTTTGTTGTATATACATATTTAGCAATCGATATCGAGATGCTTATACTCATTATCTTAACATATTTAAGTTAATAAACTTTCTTTAACTGTCTGAATTTGGCATATAGCCACGGCGGTATTACGGCAGTGCATGTAGAAGAATTCCGTAATCTTTTATTTAGGTATAAAGTCGATTTTCTTTTATATACGCATTTAGATATCGATATCGAGATGCTTCAACTCATTATCTTAACATATTTAAGTTAATAAACCTTTTTTAACGATTTGAATTTTGCATATAGACACGGCGGTATTATTGCAGTGCATGTACAAGAATTCCGCAATCTTTTATTTAGGTATAAAGTCGATTTTCTTTTATATACGCATTTAGATATCGATATCGAAATGCTTCAAATCATTAGTTTGACATATTAAATTAATAACCATTTTTTAGTTTACTGAAGTCTACATAAAGTCTTAGCGGTATAACGGCAGTGCATTTAGAAGAATTCCGTTATCTTATATTTAGGTATAAAGTCGATTTTGTTGTATATACTCATTAAGCAATCGATATCGAGATGCTTCAACTCATTAGTTTAACGTATTAAGTTAATAAACATTTTTTAGCTTACTGAAGTCTACATAAAGCCTTAACGGTATAACGGCAGTGCATTTAGAAGAATTCCGTTATCTTATATTTGGGTATAATTTTGATTTTCTTGTATATACACATTTAGCAAGCGATATCGAAATGCCTCAAATCATTAGTTTAACATACTTAAGTTAATTAACCTTCTTTATCCTACTGAAGTTTACATAAAGCCATAACGGTATGACGGCAGTGCATGTAGAAGAATTCCGTAATCTTTTATTTAGGTATAAAGTCAATTTTCTTTTATATACACATTTAGATATCGATATCGAAATGCTTCAAATCATTAGTTTAACATATTAAATTAATAAACATTTTTTAGCTTACTGAAGTCTACATAAAGCCTTAACGGTATAACGGCAGTGCATTTAGAAGAATTCCGTTATCTTATATTTAGGTATAAAATGGGTAACGAAATGCTTCAAGTCATTAGTTTAACATATTTAAGTTAATTAACCTTCTTTAACGATCTGAATTTGGCATATAGCCGCGACGGCATTACGGCAGTGCATGTAGAAGAATTCCGTAAACTTTTATTTAGGTACAAAGTCGATTTTCTTTTATATACACATTTAGATATCGATATGGAAATGCTTCAAATCATTAGTTTAACATATTAAATTAATAAACATTTTTTAGCTTACTGAAGTCTACATAAAGCCTTAACGGTATAACGGCAGTGCATTTAGAAGAATTCCGTTATCTTATATTTATGTATCAAATGGATAACGAAATGCTTCAAGTCATTAGTTTAACATATTTAAGTTAATTAACCTTCTTTAACGATCTGAATTTGGCATATAGCCGCGGCGGCATTACGGCAGTGCATGTAGAAGAATTCCGTAATCTTTTATTTAGGTATAAAGTCGATTTTCTTTTATATACACATTAAGCAATCGATATCGAAATGCTTCAAATCATAAGTTTAACATATTTAAGTTAATTAATCCTCTTTGTCTTGCTGAAGTCTACAAAAGCCTTAACGGCATAACGGCAATGCATTTTTAAGAGTTCCGTAATCTTATGTTTAGTTATAAAGTCGATTTTGTTGTATATACGTATTTAGCAATCGACAAGGAAATGCTTCAAGTCATTAGTTTAACATATTTAAGTTAACATATTTAGGTTAATTAACCTTTTTTATCTTACTGAAGTTTACATAAAGCCACAACGGTATAACGGCTGTGCATTTGGAAGAATTCCGTAAACTTATATTTAGGTATAAAGTCGATTTTGTTGTATATACACATTTAGCAATCGATATCGAGATGCTTCAACTCATTATCTTAACATATTTAAGTTAATAAACCTTCTTTAACGATTTGAATTTTGCATATAGACACGGCGGTATTATTGCAGTGCATGTACAAGAATTCCGCAATCTTTTATTTAGGTATAAAGTCGATTTTCTTTTATATACGCATTTAGATATCGACATCGAAATGCTTCAAATCATTAGTTTGACATATTAAATTAATAAACATTTTTTAGCTTACTGAAGTCTACATAAAGTCTTAGCGGTATAACGGCAGTGCATTTAGAAGAATTCCGTTATCATATATTTAGGTATAAAGTCGATTTTCTTGTATATACACATTTAGCAATCGATAACGAAATGCTTCAGCTCATTAGTTTAACATATTTAAGTTAATAAACCTTCTTTAACGATCTGGATGTAGAAGAATTCCGTAATCTTATATTTAGGTATAAAGTCGATTTTCTTTTATATACGCATTTAGATATCGATATCGAAATGCTTCAAATCATTAGTTTGACATATTAAATTAATAAACATTTTTTAGCTTACTGAAGTCTACATAAAGCCTTAACGGTATAACGGCAGTGCATTTAGAAGAACCCCGTTATCTTATATTTAGGTAAAAATTCGATTTTCTTGTATATAAACATTTAGCAAGCGATATCGAAATGCTTCAAATCATTAGTTTAACATACTTAAGTTAATTAACCTTCTTTATCCTACTGAAGTTTACATAAAGCCATAACGGTATAACGGCAGTGCATTTGGAAGAATTCCGTAATCTTATATTTAGGTATAAAGTCGATTTTCTTGTATATACACATTTAGCAATCGATATCGAAATGCTTCAAATCATTAGTTTGACATATTTAAGTTAACAAACCTACTTTAACGCACTGAAGTTAACACAAAGCCATGGCGGCATAACGGCAGTGTATGTACATAGAAGAAATCCGTTATCATATATTTAGGTATAAAGTCCCGTTTCTTGTATTTGCACATTTAGCAATCGATATCGAAATGCTTCAAACCATTAGTTTAACATATTTAGAATAATTAACCTTCTTTAACCTATTGAAGGTGATACAAAGCCATGGCGGCATAACGACAGTTCATTTGGAAGAATTCCGTAATCTTATATTTAGGTATAAAATCGATTTTCTTGTATATACACATTAAGCAATCGATATCGAAATGCTTCAAATCATAAGTTTAACATATTTAAGTTAATTTATCCTCTTTGTCTTACTGAAGTCTACAAAAGCCTTAACGGCATAACGGCAATGCATTTTTAAGAGTTCCGTAATCTTATATTTAGTTATAAAGTCGATTTTGTTGTATATACGTATTTAGCAATCGATAACGAAATGTTTTAAGTCATTAGTTTAACATATTTCAGTTAACATATTTAGGTTAATTAACCTTCTTTATCTTACTGAAGTTTACATAAAGCCATAACGGTATAACGGTAGTGCATTTGGAAGAATTCCGTAATCTTATATTTAGGTATAAAGTCGATTTTGTTGTATATACACATTTAGCATTCGATATCGAGATGGTTCAACTCATAAGTTTAACATATTTAAGTTAATAAACCTTCTTTAACGAACTGAAGTTGGCATAAAGCCATGGCGGCATAACGGCAGTGCATGTAGAAGAATTCCGTTATCTTATATTTAGGTATTAAGTCGATTTTGTTGTATATACACATTAAGCAATCGATATAGAAATGCTTCAGCTCATTAGTTTAACATATTTAAGTTAATAAACCTTCTTTAACGATCTGGATGTAGAAGAATTCCGTAATCTTATATTTAGGTATAAAGTCGATTTTCTTGTATATACACATTGAGCTATCGATATCGAAATGCTTCTGCTCATTAGTTTAACATATTTAAGTTAATAACCTTCTTTAACGATCTGGATGTAGAAGAATTCCGTAATCTTATATTTAGGTATAAAGTCGATTTTCTTGTATATACACATTTAGCAATCGATATCGAGATGGTTCAACTCATTAGTTTTACATATTTAAGTTAACTAACCTTCTTTATCTTACTGAAGTTTACATTAAACCATAGCGGCATAACGGCAGTATATTTGGGTGAATTCCGTAATCTTTTATTTAGGTATAAAATCGATTTTCTTGTATATACACATTTAGCAATCGATATAGAAATGCTTCAGCTCATTAGTTTAACATATTTAAGTTAATAAACCTTCTTTAACGATCTGGATGTAGAAGAATTCCGTAATCTTATATTTAGGTATAAAGTCGATTTTCTTGTATATACACATTGAGCTATCGATATCGAAATGCTTCAAATCTTTTGTTTAACATTATAAGTTAATAAACATTTTTTAGCTTACTGAAGTCTACACAAAGCCTTAACGGTATAACGGCAGTGCATTTAGAAGAATTCCGTAATGTTATAATTTTATATTTAGGTGTAAAGTCGATTTTCTTGAATTTACACATTTAGCAGTTGATTTCAAAATGCTTCAAATCATTAGTTTAACATATTTAAGTTATTTAACCTTCTTTAACGTATTGAAGTTGACATAGAGCCATGGCGGCATAACAACAGTACATTTGGAAGAATTCCTTAATCTTATATTTAGGTATAAAGTCGATTTTCTTGTATATACACATTTAGCAATCGATATCGAAATGCTTCAAATCATTAGTTTATCACATTTAAGTTAATAAACCTTCTTTTACGTATTGAAGTTGATATAAAGCCATGGCGGCAGAACGGCAGTGCATTTAGAAGAATTCCGTTATCTCATATTTAGGTATAAATTCGATTTTCTTGTATATACACATTTAGCCATCTATATCGAAATGTCTCAAACGTATTGAAGTTGATATAAAGCCATGGAGGCAGAACGACAGTACATGTAGAAGAATTCCGTAATCTTATATTTAGGTATAATGTCGATTTTCTTGTATAAGTAAAAGATGTACGCTGTAGTCACTGTATGAGCCGGTCGTCCGACGCGGCAATAATTATACAAGTTATATGTTTACAAGTACTCTTTATTGGCCAGGGACGTGTGCTCCGGCTAAAGCTCAACTTAAATCTAAACTAGCCCAATACCTAACTAACCCTACTCAGTAGTCGACGCTGCCGGCTTTGACGTCTGCGTCGTGCTGACTCTGCTTATCCAATTGGTGATAGTGCAAGCAACGATCGCTGGTCAACTGTTACGCAATCAGATATTGACACTGTTTATGTAATCTGATATGCGGTTGCTTTAGTGGCGGTCGTTGCCCACACAATCTGCTGATGAGGCAAGATGTTGTATTGGCCTCACCACATTCGTACCCAACACGAAACTGTGCATTATGTGTTAACTACTCCCCCCTTCGAAACACAATCGTTCTCGTTCGTTGCCATATCTTTCACTACCAGGTTGATCTCGTGTAATGCTCGTGTTTTCTTCTTGTACTGCCAGAGGAAAGCGAGGCCACTGATCAACGCAGCTACTCCCAGACCCAGGATGAAAGCGAGTGTCCGGCTCGTGACGGTCGTTAGTTCTTCTTTAATTTCGTCAATGATTTGTAGATTTTGATTGTTGAGGCGGTGAAGGTAAGGTAAACTCAAAATGGTCTCATGGCCAGTGATGTTCAGCAGGGGTGAAGCAGCAATACCTGGAGCCTTTTCCAACCTGCTCATTCTGTTAACGTATTTAGTGCCGTTCAGGAACACATGGTCCTCGAAAGTGACGAGATACGTGCCACTTACATTTTTCTCAGGTGTTTCATCAATGGCGATTCTGGTTGGGCTGTCGTTAATGATTATGACTCCATCATCAACTATGGTGCTAGCATTAAGGTGACTCGGTTGCGAGTTACAATGGGCTGCGCCACCGGTGTGAAGTTGCAGAGCGCATGTTGTATTTGTAGTTAATCTGCAGAACGTTGAAGTTGTTGTTGCTTCACAGTTGTTGACCGCCAAAATTCCGCTCTTGCACTCGACCACTGTGTTTTCGTTGATTTGCAGCACGACGCCGTTGTGTACCACCGGAAAAATCAAAACTTTCCTACACAAAAACTTAACTCTAGGATATTTTATTATAAAATGAATTACATCATTGTGCTGAATAACTTTAACGGTTGACACTTCCATTAGTTCAGTGATTGCTATATCTGTGATTGGAAACCTAAAGAAGCAATATAAGGTGATTAGAAATTAATGTCGTCATTTTCTAAGGCTAAGTACTTTATCTAAGATTGTCCTTATGGACTATCCTTCCATTTATTAGGACTGTTGTCCCCAGATCTGCCTCTACTCTCCTCTCCTCACACAGGGGGGTTAATTTGTTCCCTAACCTTCTATTAGTTTTTACCATTACCTTTTCCCCCACTTCAAAGACCCTGTTCTGCCTTGACGGGTTATTTCTATCTTGCTGAGCCTGTTGTGCTTGTTCAATTTTACTTTTCACTTCCTTTCGGAATTCTTCGGTTGAGGCGTATATTACCTCAATAGGCTCTTTATTTGTGACCGAGTGTATTGTTCGGTTATACTCAATGGTAGCTTGAGTGATCAGGTCCATTGTATCGCTTATTCTTCTTTCAAGTTTAAGGCACCTAGCAATTTCTACCAAGGTACTGTGAAACTTCTCTACCTGTCCGTTGGAAGTACTGTGGAGAGGGGGAGCGTTTACTATATCAATCCCATATTGGTTCTTCAACAGAGTCACAATGGTGTCCGAGTTGAAGGACGCCTCATTATCACAATAAATAGTTTTTGTTCCTAGGAAGAAATTAATCAACTGGAGGATGGGTATTTTTACATCCGTTATTGTCCGCGACGGTATCGGTTGAACTACTGCAAATTTAGAGAATTTATCAACACAAGTTAAAAAATGCTTCTTGTCTGTGGAGAAAATATCTATGTGCAACATTTCACCTGCGTACGATGGAATCGGCATAACGCCAAGTTCCTGCCTTCTAGGGTGTCGATCGTATTTGGCTTTCGTGCATATTTTGCAGTTTGTGACAATTTCGTTTGCCAATTTGGACATTTTCGGAAAATAATAGTCACAGAGGATCTGTTTCACATTTTCCTGCGCAGCTCTATGAGCACGATTGTGTTCAGTAGTGACTATTTCCCTTTGTTCATCCTTGTTCGTAATATCCGACACCATGTTTTTGCAGTACCAGAATTTGGTAGATGGGAAGCATCTTACCAATTCGTGTTGTATGCTGGCTAGCGCCGGTAGTTCGCAGTGAATCGCGTTCACCACGAGGGGGTTAATAACCTCCTTTACTTCGTCAATGAGGCTGTTTCTATCTGTGAAGTGAATAACGTGGCGGGTTTTTCCGCCAAAGAGTATAAAATTTCGTTTCATAGGGAAACGCGACTCCTCCAAAACTATTTGATTCCTGAAGCAGTTTATGGGTTTTTCTGTTGCTTCGACCGTGTAGGTCAGTGACAATTCACTGTGAACTGTCGCTGCGTCAGATTTGAGTTCGCTCTCCAACGCATTTATGTTCTGCCGTGAAAGAGCATCTGCGACAGAGTTTTCCTTACCAGGTTTATAATGAATTTTAGCATTATGCTCGTCTATGAATGCCTTCCACCGTTTTATCTTTGCATTCGGGTTCTTATCAGAAACCGCAAACGTTAGAGGCTGGTGGTCTGTATAGATGTTGATGTCCCTAGTTCCGTGGAGATAATTTTGAAGTTTCCCTAAAGTCCATACTATGGCCAGTAATTCTCTTTCATTTGTTGCATAATGCATTCCCCTATCTTTCAGCGTTCTTGAAATCATTGTAATTGGTTTACCATTCTGCGAGAGGACCGCGCCAATGCCGTTAGCGGAGGCGTCTGTCGTTAGGTCAAATGGCTTTTTAAAATCTGGATACATTAAGATGACATCTTCAGATGCTAGGATGTTTCTTAATCTTTCGAAGGCATTGCGTTGCGCTTCACTAAAATCAATGGGTACCCTTCTAGACTTGTGTTTACTTACTAAGCCATTTTCACCTTTTAGGATCTCAGTTAGAGGTCTTGCTATGGAGGCGAAACCTTTTATGAAACACCTGTAATAGCTTGCTAGCCCTAGAAAGGATCTAAGGCTGAACAAATCCTTAGGTTCAGGATATTCCTGAACGGCTTTGACCTTTGCGGGGTCAGTTTTTGCCCCACCTCTTGTTACTATGAAACCGAGATATTCCACACTTGTTTTAAAAAAATGTGTTTTTTCTCGTGACACTTTCATGTTGGCCTCACACAGTTTTTCCAAAACCCAATTTATATGTTTGATATGTTCCGATTCATTTTCGGAAAAAATTATGACGTCATCAACGTAAACATAGCATGATTTGCCAATTTGTTCGCGTAAGACGTCGTCGATCGCCCTCTGGAAGATGCTTCCAGCATTCTTCAAACCGAATGGCGATCGACAAAACCCATAGGAGGATGGGGTCATGTGTAGAAGTTCACGCAAGTGAGGAAAGTTCTCTGATCGCCATTCACTTGGGAGTGGCCAGAAACGATTCTTTTACATATGACTCAAGCAGCTCACGACTTCCGGTCTTTGACCAAGTATCCTCTGGGTAGCCTAAGAACATCCGTTTGAAGGCGAGCTAAAGTGAGAAGGCGAAACACCCCTGCATAGGGTTGTGCGCTGGGTTTGGGACCCGCCACGTAAAAAAACACCCCCAATGAAAAGGAAAAAACAGCCTCGGATGAGAGACCCCCCTTTTGATGACGACCACGGCAAACGAAATAAGGACTATGATTTGAGGGCATGCACCTGGAATGTCCGGTCCCTTAATTGGGAAGGTGCCGCTGCCCAGCTGGTAGATGTCCTCGTAAAGATAAAGGCTGACATCACCGCCGTCCAAGAAATGCGATGGACGGGACAAGGACAGAGACGAGTAGGTCCTTGTGACATTTACTACAGTGGCCATATAAAGGAGCGCAAGTTTGGTGTTGGATTCGTGGTGGGAGAGAGACTCCGTCGCCGAGTACTATCATTCACTCCGGAGAATGAACGTCTAGCCACAATCCGCATCAAAGCGAGGTTCTTCAACATATCGCTGATTTGCGCCCACGCCCCGACGGAAGAGAAGGACGATGTGACCAAAGATGCCTTTTATGAGTGCTTGGAGCGCATTTATGAGAGATGCCCCCGCCACGACGTCAAAATCGTGCTTGGCGACTTCAATGCCAGGGTGGGCAAAGAAGGTATCTTTGGCACTACGGTCGGTAAATTCAGCCTCCACGCGGAAACATCCCCAAATGGGCTGAGGCTGATCGACTTCGCCGGGGCCCGAAATATGGTTATCTGTAGCACTAGATTCCAGCATAAGAAGATACATCAAGCTACCTGGCTGTCTCCAGATCGAAAAACCACCAACCAGATCGATCATGTTGTGATAGACGGAAGACACGTCTCCAGTGTTTTAGATGTGCGTGCGCTCCGAGGTCCTAACATCAACTCGGACCACTATATTGTTGCAGCCAAAATTCGCACCCGCCTCTGTGCAGCAAAAAACGCACGCCAACAAACACAAGGATGGTTCGACGTCGAGAAGCTGCAATCACAACAGACAGCCGAACGTTTTTCTACTCGGCTTGCACTCCTGCTCTCTGAGAGCACTCGTCAACAACTCGGTATAAGGGAACTGTGGGACGGCATTTCAAACTCCTTACGTACAGCTGCAACGGAAACCATTGGTTTTCGGAAAGTGCAGAAGAACAGCTGGTACGACGAGGAGTGCCGTGTCGCAGCGGAGAGAAAACAGGCTGCCTACCTCGCAACGTTACGATCGACCACAACACGTGCGGGATGGGATAGATACCGAGAGTTGAAGAGGGAAGCGAGACGCATTTGTAGACAGAAAAAGAAAGAGGCCGAAATGCGTGAGTACGAAGAGCTTGATAAGCTGGCCGACAGGGGTAATGCTCGAAAATTCTACGAAAAGATGCGGCGGCTTACAGAAGGTTTCAAGACCGGAGCATACTCTTGTAGAACCCCCAAAGGTGATCTAGTTACCGATGCCCAGAGCATACTTAAATTATGGAGGGAACACTTCTCCAGCCTGCTGAATGGCAGTGAACGCACAACACCAGGAGAAAGCGAACCCGATACCCCAATCGATGACGATGGAGCAGACGTTCCATTGCCCGACCATGAAGAAGTTCGAATAGCAATTGCCCGCCTGAAAAACAACAAAGCGGCAGGGGCCGATGGATTGCCGGCCGAGCTATTCAAACACGGCGGCGAAGAGCTGATAAGGTGCATGCATCAGCTTCTTTGCAAAATATGGTCGGACGAAAGTATGCCCAACGACTGGAATTTAAGTGTGCTATGCCTAATCCACAAAAAAGGACACCCCACAATCTGCGCCAACTACCGTGGGATTAGCCTCCTCAATATCGCATATAAGGTTCTGTCGAGCGTATTGTGTGAAAGATTAAAGCCCACCGTCAACAAACTGATTGGACCTTATCAGTGTGGCTTTAGACCTGGTAAATCAACAACCGACCAGATATTCACGATGCGCCAAATCTGGGAAAAGACCCGTGAAAGGAGAATCGACACACACCACCTCTTCGTCGATTTCAAAGCTGCTTTCGACAGCACGAAAAGGAGCTGCCTTTATGCCGCGATGTCTGAATTTGGTATCCCCGCAAAACTAATACGGCTGTGTAAACTGACGTTGAGCAACACAAAAAGCTCCGTCAGAATCGGGAAGGACCTCTCCGAGCCGTTCGATACCAAACGAGGTTTCAGACAAGGCGATTCCCTATCGTGCGACTTTTTCAACCTGCTTCTGGAGAAAATAGTTCGAGCTGCAGAACTTAACAGAGAAGGTACCATCTTTTATAAGAGTGTACAACTGCTGGCGTATGCCGATGATATTGATATCATCGGCCTCAACACCCGCGCCGTTAGTTCTGCTTTCTCCAGACTGGACAAGGAAGCAAAAGAAATGGGTCTGGCAGTGAACGAGGGCAAGACGAAATATCTCCTGTCATCAAACAAACAGTCGTCGCACTCGCGACTTGGCACTCACGTCACTGTTGACAGTCATAACTTTGAAGTTGTAGATAATTTCGTCTATCTTGGAACCAGCGTAAACACCACCAACAATGTCAGCCTAGAAATCCAACGCAGGATAACTCTTGCCAACAGGTGCTACTTCGGACTAAGTAGGCAATTGAGAAGCAAAGTCCTCTCTCGACAAACAAAAACCAAACTCTATAAGTCTCTCATAATTCCCGTCCTCCTATATGGTGCAGAGGCTTGGACGATGACAACAACCGATGAGTTGACGTTGCGAGTTTTCGAGAGAAAGGTTCTGCGAAAGATTTACGGTCCTTTGCGCGTTGGCCACGGCGAATATCGCATTCGATGGAACGATGAGCTGTACGAGATATACGACGACATTGACATAGTTCAGCGAATTAAAAGACAGCGGCTACGCTGGCTAGGTCATGTTGTCCGGATGGATGAAAACACTCCAGCTCTGAAAGTATTCGACGCAGTACCCGCCGCGGGAAGCAGAGGAAGAGGAAGACCTCCACTCCGTTGGAAGGACCAAGTAGAGAAGGACCTGGCCTCGCTTGGAATATCCAATTGGCGCCACGTAGCGAAGAGAAGAAACGACTGGCGCGCTGTTGTTGACTCGGCTATAATCGCGTAAGCGGTGTCTACGCCAGTAAAGAAGAAGAAGAAGAACGGAAAAAGACGTTTTCTCGCGATCCTGCTCGGCGAGGACAATCTGATGGTAGCCTGATTTTAAATCTAAAGTCGTAAAGTACTTGGCTTTCCCTAAATTTGCCAGAATCATTGAAATATTCGGCATTGGGTACTTATCGGCAATAGTACGCTCGTTGAGCTTCCTAAAATCAATAACCAGACGTTTGTTTTTGTTGCCTAACTCGTCGTAACCCTTTTTATCTACAACCCACGTTGGGTTATTGTAAGGGGACCTTGACGGTCTAATGATTTTATTGCGTAGCAATTCTCTTATTTCCTTTTCGACAAAATCTGCTACTCCCATTGGGTGAGGGTACAACTTCGAATAAATAGGTTCGTTATCTTTGGTTCGGATCGTGGCCACAACCGAAGTGTTAAATGGCAACAGCTCGTTAGAGTCTGCGAATGCCTTAATCCTTTTCAGGATCATTTTTTTAAATTCTGCCTTCACTGAACTTGGTACCTGTATGTCGTTGACATTTGTAAAGTTAACGTTGCTGCACTTATGATATTGCAGAGCTTCTGACATGGTACCATAATTTATTTTGCCTCCGTCTAGGTCAATAGTCGCGCCCACCTGCGTTAGCAGGTCAAGGCCTATGATTCCGTCAAACAGTGTTAGACGATCCAACACAAAGAATGGGGATGTTACCCCGAAAATATTTATCAGGCATTTCTGTTTGATTTTATTGGACCCATGGATAGAGTTCACATTAAACGGGGAGTCTACCGGCTTTACGCCTTTAAGCTCCTTTACGGGCCTGACATAACTTTTTGCCGCCCCCGTGTCAACTAGAAACCTTAGTGTTTTCCCAGCCAACGTCCGCTCAAGGAACGGTAGCCGGGAGTGACCTCTAAAAAATTAATAGAGTCACTTTCGTAGTCAACCCCATTTTCATTGTCTACCTCTGCTACTGCAGCTGCGGCAGCAACCTCATAGGCTTGGAAATCCTGATTAACATCCGAATGATTCAAATTGTTGATCCTTTGACGCCTAAAATCTGTCATACGCTCTGAATTATTCTGTCTCTTATTTCCCTGAACGGGAGCATTGTGAATACCGGCAGCTTGTGCCTGTTGGTATTCCGTTGGGTGCCTAAATTTAAACGAACTAGGATCGACGTCCATAGGTTCGGGGCCTCTACCACGAAAATCCCTATCATTTTCGCGTTGCCTAAATGATGAAGCCTTTCCTGCATTATTTCTGCCCTGACTCTTGAAGTAATGTGGATTTTTTGCGTGATTGGCATCGCCGCCACTATTCTGTGAGTAATTATTTTGCCGCCGAGTTTGGGATTTTTGACCCCCTGACTTTTGAGCTCTCTCTTCGGCATTTTTAGCGTAAGTTGCCGCGAACATGTACCTATCGTGACTCGACTCGGCCTCGCGAGCTAGTGCTAAGGCACTTGGTAGATCCTTTGGTCTAGCTGGGAATACAGCCTGGTGTAGGGGTCTTTTTAAACCCGATACGAACGTGTTTAGGGCATCATATCTAAATTTTTCATTTAGGACAGCTGCAGCAGGTGCATCATATGTCATAAGCGTTTTATTTATTATGAGGGTCAGTTTCCTTTCTATCTCATCATAGTACTGTGACAAGCTCAAATCGCCCTGACGCAAGGTATCTAACTCTTGTTGGAGAATGCGCACTGGAGTTTTGTCAGCGTAGGTGAAATATAATCGTGCCACAATGGCCTTAAAATTTAAAACTGTGTTAAATGAGGCCAGTATATTATTCGCTGAACCCCTAATCTTATTCCGAATAATACCCACTGCCTCGTAATGCTTTACGCTGCCTTCATAAGGTTCGAATAATTCGTAGGCGGCCATCGCTGCCTGCCTCCACGAGATATATTCCTCTTGTTTACCATCAAACTCTGGCAATGACTTGACGAGGTCTAACGTCTGACTACACGATTTTCCCTGCACTATCGCAATTTTCTGGTAGCTTTCTACTTCAGGGGTCGTGATCCTCAATGCACTCATCTCGTTCCTAATTTCACTAATTTTTTCATCAATAACCTGTTTCCATTGAGCGGCCTGTGCCGGCAATGCGGCTTCTAACACCGCTTGTACCTGTCTTGCGTCCATACCCGTTTCTGTTTCCACTACGTCTGCCACACGCAACCTGCTAGTATGGTTTATCAATTCCTGCACTGAGTTATCGTAAAGCTCTTTATCGTAAGGGGGCTGGCTCATTAGACCCTGAACAAACTAACACACGCAAGTATTTTTTCACTCAAACGCGGCGCAATCGTTAACGGCCACCAAAACAATAAAAAAAAAAATAAAAAAAAAGATCACTTCACTCTTTATATAATGCTGCTTTATTAATTTAACAAATGATGACGATTGGCTGTGCCATTCACTTACATGACTTTTCAATAAATATGGTAATTCCGTTGCTCTGTGGCTGGGTTGTTGATTGTTGATCGCTAATTTTCCTCTTCGTGCCCCACGTTGGGCGCCAGTAAAAGATGTACGCTGTAGTCACTGTATGAGCCGGTCGTCCGACGCGGCAATAATTATACAAGTTATATGTTTACAAGTACTCTTTATTGGCCAGGGACATGTGCTCCGGCTAAAGCTCAACTTAAATCTAAACTAGCCCAATACCTAACTAACCCTACTCAGTAGTCGACGCTGCCGGCTTTGACGTCTGCGTCGTGCTGACTCTGCTTATCCAATTGGTGATAGTGCAAGCAACGATCGCTGGTCAACTGTTACGCAATCAGATATTGACACTGCTTATGTAATCTGATATGCGGTTGCTTTAGTGGCGGTCGTTGCCCACACAATCTGCTGATGAGGCAAGATGTTGTATTGGCCTCACCACATTCGTACCCAACACGAAATTGGGCATTATGTGTTAACTTATATACACATTTAGCAATCGCTATCGAAAGGCTTCAAATCATTAGTTTAACATACTTAAGTTAATAAAACTTCTTTAACGCACTGAAGTCTACATAAAACCTTAACGGTATAACTGCACTGCATTTAGAAGAATTCCGTTATCTTATATTTAAGTATGAATTCGATTTTCTAATATATACACATTGAGCAAGCGATATCGAAATGCTTTAAATCCTTAGTTTAACATATTTAAGTTAATTAACCTTCTTTAACGTATTGAAGTTGATAAAGAGCCATGGCGGCATAACGACAGTACATTTGGAAGAACTCCGTAGTCTTATATTTAGGTATAAAGTCGATTTTCTTGTATATATGCATTAAGCAATCGATATCGAAATGCTTCAAATAACTGGTTAAGCATATTTAAGTTAATTAACCTTCTTTATCGTACTGAAGTTTAAATAAAGCCATAACGGCATAACGGCAGTATATTTGGGTGAATTCCGTTATCTTTTATTTACGTATAAAATCGATTTTCTTGTATATACACATTAAGCAATCGATATCGAAATGCTTCAACTCATTAGTTTAACATATTTAAGTTAATAAACCTTCTTTAACGAACTGAAGTTAATATAAAGCCATAACGGCATAACGGCAGTGCATTTAGAAGAATTACGTAATCTTATATTTAGGTATGAATTCGATTTTCTTGTATATACTCATTTAGCAATCGATATCGAAAATCTTCAAATAGCTGGTTTAGCATATTTAGGTTAATTAACCTTCGTACTGAAGTTTAAATAAAGCCATAACGGCAGTATATTTGGGTGAATTCCGTAATCTTTTATTTACGTATAAAATCGATTTTCTTGTATATACACATTAAGCAATCGATATCGAAATGCTTCAACTCATTAGTTTAACATATTTAAGTTAATAAACCTTCTTTAACGATCTGAAGTTGGCATCGTGGATGTAGAAGAATTCCGTAATCTTATATTTAGGTATAAAGTCGATTTTCTTGTATATACACATTGAGCTATCGATATCGAAATGCTTCAAATCTTTTGTTTAACATTATAAGTTAATAAAATTTTTTTAGCTTACTGAAGTCTACATAAAGCCTTAACGGTATAACGGCAGTGCATTTAGAAGAATTCCGTAATGTTATAATTTTATATTTAGGTATAAAGTCGACTTTCTTGTATTTGCACATTTAGCAATCGATATCGAATAGCTTCAAACCATTAGTTTAACATATTTAAAATAATTAAGCTTCTTTAACGTATTGAAGCCATGAAAGCCATGGCGGCATAACGACAGTACATTTGGAAGAATTCCGTAATCTTATATTTAGGTATAAAGTCGATTTTCTTGTATATACACATTTAGCAATCGATATCGAAATGCTTCAAATCATAAGTTTAACATATTTAAGTTAATTAATCCTCTTTGGAGGATGGAGTCATGTGTAGAAGTTCACGCAAGTGAGGAAAGTTCTCTGATCGCCATTCACTTGGGAGTGGCCAGAAACGATTCTTTTATATATGACTCAAGCAGCTCACGACTTCCGGTCTTTGACCAAGTATCCTCTGGGTAGCCTAAGAACATCCGTTTGAAGGCGAGCTAAAGTGAGAAGGCGAAACATCCCCTGCATAGGGTTGTGCGCTGGGTTTGGGACCCGCCACGTAAAAAAACACCCCCAATGAAAACGCACAAACTGCCTTGGATGAGAGCCCCCCCTTTTGATGACGACCACGGCAAACGAAATAAGGACTATGATTTGAGGGCATGCACCTGGAATGTCCGGTCCCTTAATTGGGAAGGTGCCGCTGCCCAGCTGGTAGATGTCCTCGTAAAGATAAAGGCTGACATCACCGCCGTCCAAGAAATGCGATGGACGGGACAAGGACAGAGACGAGTAGGTCCTTGTGACATTTACTACAGTGGCCATATAAAGGAGCGCAAGTTTTGTGTTGGATTCGTGGTGGGAGAGAGACTCCGTCGCCGAGTACTATCATTCATGAGCGCAATCCGCATCAAAGCGAGGTTCTTCAACATATCGATGATTTGCGCCCACGCCCCGACGGAAGAGAAGGACGATGTGACCAAAGATGCCTTTTATGAGTGCTTGGAGTGCACTTATGA
>JAPZAG010001805.1:0-25607 GCA_027475135.1 Bactrocera correcta
GCCTTTCCGGTTCTCCATTATCGACGAAGCCATCAATCTCGTCTCGTACTATGTTGTACGTCAGATCTTTTCTGATTGAGACTTCGTCGAAAATTAATTGGCATATGCGTTCTTCTGGTTTCATGCCTTGAACAATGTTTTTTAAATTGTTCAAGACTTATTCGTCGATACCGGGGCAGACATAACGGATCGGATCGGATCGGATCGGATCGGATCATATTGGATCGGACGCCAACGCAAAAGTGTTTTTTTGTGGGGCAATGCAAACCCCAAGTCGTCGCGCATAAAATTATAGGCCCTAGTCGACATATAATTTTTGTTCAACGCCATTGCCTTCTCCTTTTCGTTGTAGGAGTTTTTCGTCTTCACAATCATTTTTGCGAAGGTAACTGCATGCTCATTTGCATCTCCTTATAAATTTATATTCTTCTCCAGAGCTTGACATTTTCTTTTCAATAAGAAAATTCTTCTTTTTAGCTCTTGAAATGAATATCCGTTTTGTGGATGCTAGATATGCTGGTTCTACACACGATTCGTTCGTATGGAACAATAGTTCTCTAAAGGCATGTTTAGAGGCAGCGCATCAAAACGGAGATCAGAACTCTATTTATTTAGGTATTCGCAATATTTGACTACTGCGCAAGTTTAATCTTGACATATGAATATTGAAAACAATAATACATTTGCAGGTGACTCCGGATACCCACTAAGCCCTTATTTATTAACACCTATTCGTCATGCAGAATCTGGAACTAGGGAGCCAATTTTTAATAAAAAGCACGCGAAAGCTAGAAATGTTGTTGAACGTACGATTGGAGTTTTGAAATGCCGTTTCAGATGTCTTCTGAGGGATAGAAAAATGCGCTACGATCCTGCTAAAGTAACATCCGTTATTAATATGTATATGCTGCGCCTTGCACAATGTAAAAAATTTAGAATCGGCTGAAACCTTCTTTGCTGCCGTTGTACCATTGGAACCAATTAATGAAAATGGCAATGGTTCACCAGGAGAGCGCCGCAGAAGATAAATTGCTGATGCTTTGATGTAAATGAAACTATACCGACTTCAGTGAATAATATATTGTATTCTTTTATTTTATTCAATACATTGAAATTCAATATTACATAGATAATAAATAAATATGTATATAAAAATTACAAAAACTACATGCTTTTAAATTAAATTAAAAAAATCACAGATTCAATTCCGTCACAATTATAAAGTAAAAATAAATTCATCACATGTTTTCTTAAAAAAATCTCAATTTCAAGTTCGGTTAAATGCCAGATTAAATGTCAGAAATCTACAGCATTAATGCTGGTGTACCGCAGGGTAGTGTTTTGGGTCCAGTCCTATACACAATATTTACATCAGATATGCCCACATTACGAGAAATAGAGGTAGCAACTTTTGCTGATGACACAGCGTTTATCGCTTCTAGTGGCTCCCCTATAGAAGCTTCGTCTCTACTTCAAAATCAACTGAATATGCTGGAAGTTTGGCTCAACAAATGGAAAATAAAGGTTAACTCTGAGAAGTCTACACATGTCACATTTGCATTAAGAAAAGAGGAGTGTCCTGCTGTATTTCTAAATAATAAGCAGATTCCTACTAGGGATAAAGTTAAATATTTAGGGATGCATCTAGATCGACGTCTTACATGGAAAAGTCATATTCAGGCTAATCAGCAGCAATTAAAAATCAAAACTAAACGCATGTACTGGTTGCTCGGTCGAAAGTCTCAACTTAGCATAGAAAATAAAATACGTCTCTACAAAGCTATCCTCAAACCCATATGGACATACGGCATTCAGCTTTGGGGTACTGCCAGTAAGTCCAATGTGGAAATTTTGCAACGTTATCAATCAAAAACTTTGCGGTCACTTATTAACGCCCCATGGTTTGTTACCAATGAGGCTATCCATAACGACCTAGGTATTCCCTTTATAAAAAATGAGATCTCTAAATATAGTGCTAGATATCTTGCACGTCTCTCAAACCATATAAACCCAATTGCTGTTTGTCTGTTAGATACAACTTATGAAACTATAAAGCTAAAACGTTCTCATATCTTAGATTTACCATTTCTCTAAAAATTTCTTAGATTTAAGTTTGGCAAAAAAAAAAAAAAAAAGAAAAAAGAAAGAAAAAAAAAAAAAAAAATGAATTTTTGATGGATGTATTTAATAACCTAAGTTAATTATATTTTACTTATGTATATGTAAAAAATTAAGTAATCTTTATGTAGATTTGCTCAAGGACAAATCTATCTCTGCCATTACCTACTAGATCTAATTTACTGAATATCTTAATGTAGATAGATTGTAAATAAAGAATGTTAAATAAAAAAAAAAAAAAAAAAGTTCGGTTAAAATATGAAATAAAAAAAAATTATCACATTCTTATGAAATAAACTATAAACTAAATTCAATCTATTTGCAAGCGCCCTATTTACCCTATGTTTTTTTTTGCATTTTTAATTTTAAAATTTGTAGTTTTATTTCCATCTTTTCTTTATGTCCTTTTTTCTTCTCTATATTTTCTTCCTTCTTCCTTTCTTCTTTCATTTTCTTTAATTTCTTCCTGTTTCAGTTCATAAGTTTTTCTTGTATACCTTGCAATTTCATCCATTTTTCTTTCCATTTTTGCAATTTTGTTGGAAAGGGTGTCTTGAACTTCGGCTTGCTTTTCCAACGCTTTCATACGAATGACTTTCCTCTACTGTCATTCTAGGACGGCTGCTTGAGGGTTGCGATGCCATGGCTCGTTGTGTTTCTTCGGTCGTGCGCTCTTCTGGCTGAATTTCACTACTATTTACCGCAGTTTCTACTTCAATAGAGCCATATGCTAAGTCTGCAGGATTTACAGCCGCCTGAAGGTGAAGAAGCTCATCCACCCTTTGCTCTAATGGAGATAAACTTTGCTGAGCATAAGGTCCTCCTCCTGTGGCAACAGTTTCGCGTCGGTTTGTCGCTATTTTTTTTTTTAGTTTCAGTTTATAATCTAACCAAACCTAAATGCTACACATAAGTAACTTCAACCAAACAAATTAATTAAATTTTTACCTTATTCCACTCGCGCCCGTTTCGCAATGGTGGACCAATGGCACTGAGTTCGGCAGCGAACAGGTCCCATTGCTCTGCCCTGCTTTTCTTTGTCGATCCAAAATTCCCCATTTCTTTGGCGACGTCCGGACTATTTTTCATTAACGCAACCAATTTTTGGAATTTCTGCGTTGCACAGTGGCACCGCTCCATACATTTCTTGGAAAAAAAATAGAATGAGTGGTCGTACAACAATGAAACTTTGCAGAAAAACTTCTCTGGACTAAATTAAGAAATTTTGAAAAATCTTGGAAAACCGCCCACTGCCACACCCACCTCCCATATAACTGCAATTGCCAAAATTTTTATTTTTGGACCTAGGGACTTGAAACTCGGGACACTTCTTACTTGAGTTCTCCTAATGAAAAAAAAAATTAAACTTAAACGCAAAAAGACGTTATTTATACCTTTACCTTGATAAAAATCCAATATAATATGCAATGTTTTAATTGAATATCTACAGGCGAAAAATTGTGTTAGTTTTTATTTGTAATATTATGCAAGCACCATATCTTTAACAATAGGATCTAGTTCTAAGGAAATTTTGTTCGAATGACGCCTTAAGCTACTTATGTAAGAATACGAAGTTATAAGAAGTCTGTTGAAGACATCAAATCATCAAAGATTAAAATCGATGTTACTAAAAGGGACGGTAATTGGCGGTTGTTTTTTTTTTTTTTTTTTTGAAAGTACAGACTCGGAACTTTCATTTTTTTATAGTGAGAGGGCTAAACAAGGCAAAGCACATAAAGTTTTTTTCCATCAAAAAATGAAAAGTTGATATTTTTAGTATAATTTTTGAAAAATTATAAAAATTAGCTTACTTTGGTAATTTCAATTTATTTTTTTTTTTTTATAAACAAGTAGGTGCTATATTTTCACTAAAAAATAAAAGAAAAGCCACAGCTATAAACTTACACACAAAATAAAATCCTTAATTTGGACAATAATTTTAATCTGATTTTATTGAATAACTTTCCGTCGACTTCGGTTAGTTTTTTTAACTATAAAATTTCACTTTTTATAAAAAACTTTGTTGAATCTTTCTTTTCCAAATATTTCTTTACAAAACAAAATCATTAAAGTTTTGAAATTGGAAAGTGGAAAAATTCTATTTTGTCCGCCGAAATGCCACTGTGCGTTGTTGTACGTTTTGTTCTAGAAGTATCGTTTTGTTAAATATAATTAAATATTTACAATTGCTCAAATAAAGAACAAAATTCACTTACGTCCTTTCCTTTTCAAGTAGCGAATAAAAAATAAATTCGTTAAATTTTTACAGTAATGGCGAAGTGAATGCCGTTTTTTCGCCAGCGGCAATACCAGAAATTTATTTTCGTCACTCGTTCGCCATTTTCTGGCGAATTCGTTAGAGATTCGCAAATTACAATTCGCCACGCCGAAACTCGCCAAAATTTTCATTCGCTTCGCAAGTGACAATACCCGCCAAAAATATTGCACTTACCTCGATCCGACGTTGGGACAGCTTTCCTTTTTAAAATTTTTGGGCCAATTGTCTCTTTAACAAAATGCTTCTCACAAATGAACGAGTTGGTGGCTGGAAAGTGGTCAGTGGGTGAAATTTTTAGGTTCTCCTTCCACTTTTCAGCCAGCTCCCGTTCCTTTGGGAAACTGAATAACCAAGTACCCCACCGGTGGTAGATACTTTCACAACCGCGCACACGACACTTTCGCACTTTCGGCACTTTAAAATTAATTTATATAAAATTCACAACTTAACACTTAACCGGAAAAAAACACGTCGTACCCGCGCAAAATCACCAACTTTATGAAAATTGGCGCAA
The DNA here is from genome assembly GCA_027475135.1 of Bactrocera correcta. Classification (NCBI taxonomy): domain Eukaryota; kingdom Metazoa; phylum Arthropoda; class Insecta; order Diptera; family Tephritidae; genus Bactrocera; species Bactrocera correcta. The sequence continues at coordinate 4,911 of JAPZAG010001805.1, forward strand.
TTATTGACACTTCAATTTTATGTAAAGTTTAAAACACATTTAGATATGATTATATAATATATTTTATTTTGGCGCAATTATCAATTTGCCCAATATATTATTAGGAGAAAGAAGGATGGTTACTTTCATTTGAGAGTAAAGATCAATACTTATTTACATGTGATAAATACAAAGAACAAGTAAGAAGAAGTTTTTTACTTAATATGTAAATATTTATTTGATTTTGGCGCAATTATTGACACTTGTCTTAATATACGAAATTGGGCCAATGAAATATGTATGTACATAATTACTTTTGCATGTCAAGGCGTACATTGCACATACATACATACATACAAGCGATTTCTTGGTTTAATACTTTGAGCCCCGCGTGTAGCACTGGTGGACATTTCTGTTTTAACGATTTGACCACCCGTGGACATTGGTGGATTTTCATTATGGGACATCGTGACCACCTGAGGTCATACGTCGTGTTTCATTTACCGACATTGGGATCACCGGTGGAAACGTTCTGCATACATTTTCCATTGAAATAAAATTTGTTCGGTCCCAGGATGTAAGCGTTTTTGACTCGGACTTGGTAATTTGGTCTGCCATAACCCACAAAATAGTGAACAAAATTTAGATAAGAAAAATTCTTTTCAGGATTTAAAAAGTAAGAAATATATTATATATTTTAGATAAATATATATTTCATTTTGCATTAAACAAATTTTTTATATAACTATTCCAAAAATTCATTTTAGGACTTAAAAAGTAAGATATGTATATAATATAAAAAAAAAACAGATTAATATATGTAACTATTCCAAAAGTATTCAGAAAAAAAATATTTAATAATGATTTATTTATGGTTTTGAAAACACACTAAACACATTGCTTCTTAACATTGCTCACAAATATTGTTCACACTTTTGGCATTTTTTCGAGCATACGCCGCGTTGTGCCTCCTTGACATTGTTTTATAACATGTAACACATCTCTTTCTGGTCACTCTCTTTTGACCCTCCAATTCTTTTAATATGTGTTTTTTTGGGATCTCTAGATGTCGATGGTCGCATCATATCCGCATCTGAATTTAAAATGCCTGAAACAACTAATTCCTTAAATCGCGTTATATTCATCCTTTTTCCATTCAATGTATTAGAAAGATGTAAGGCGTTTACAATTGTGGTAGCAGTTATTAGATGGAACAGTAAACGTTTGTACCATTTTACTGTGCGGCGACAGTAGGGAGCATACGCTGCATTTGATCTGACAAGTCAATAAATGTTTTACTTTTGTTGTAGGCTAACACTACAGCTGGTTTGATGCATTCTCTTCCTTTGTGCAAAAAAGTTGTAAGTGAATCGTCATGTTTTGTAGTTATGATTAATACATCGCGTTTGTCTTTCCACTTTAGTACTACTGTTTTATTTTCGTTCTGTCGGGATATTATTTCGCCCTTTTTTAATGTTGCTTTTATTACTTCTGGAGGGTTCTGTTTTCGATTTGCTCTTAGAGTTCCATCGAGATGGGTGTTATTTTGAATCTCATACGGGCATGTCCTGCAATTCGTTTTCGCATGAAATTGTCAGCGAAATCGTGCTGACATGTGCTGAATTTCACTGATCCGTTTTCGTTTTCGAACATCAAATCGCAACGATTTGGCATGTGCCAGAAATCGAAACCGCCATTTGTTTTCCATTTTGAAATCGTGAAGCTGCGGGCACGCGAATTTATTGAAAAATTGAAGGAAACACTAGAAATGTAAGTATTTTAAATTTGTATTTATTGATATATGTATAATAATTATGCCGTTAAATTTAGGGGCAAGCATAAAACGCCAAGGCAAGACGAAACTTTTTTAAGTTTTATGGAGCTGCATCCTGACATTGCCAAAAATTATGTCAAGGGCGACCGAGTGGCAGCGGAGGCTCTTTAGGCAGAACTAGCCAAAGAATTAAACAGCCAAGGACCACCACAAAAAGATATCAACGGATGAAAAAGGTCAAAAGAGATATTCTTAAGTACACATAAGTGGTTATTAACAAGTTTTCTTGAGGAGGTTTGGTCGGACTGGAAGGACTGCGTACGCAAAAAAATTGCACACAACAAATCGGAGAGAAGAGCTACCGGCGGAGGTCCCTTCAACCAATTTGTCTTAAGCTGCACTGAGGAAAGAATTGCAGAACTTTGCGGTCTTCATACTTGTGTAGAAGGTATTCCACAAAGTTCCTCATTCGGTGTACAATGCGACAATAGCAATGAATCATCTGATGACGAAAATCCCACACCGAGTACTTCAGCGGTTGCAACAAGAACGCGAAGACCAAATTCAATGCAAGCATGTATCAAAGAACACATGGCCACGGAAGCAGGTGCGGTTCATTGTATATCTGGAACGTTAGGGAAGCTCCTGGAAAGTTTTGATGACACCAAAAATATTTTGAAAGATAGCAATGGTGCAGTGATAAAATCGATGGAAAAGTTATACGATCTCATTTCAATACAGAACTCTCTTACCGCAGAACAAAATGAAATTTTGCGTCAGCATAATTCCATAAAGGAGAGAATTGGGAAAGAAAAAAGTGTTATGAAGAAACGCATGTTGGAGATAGAGGAAGAAAAGTGGGAGTGGACGAAACGTGCAAGATAATTTTAATTTATTATTTTTTTTAAATACTTAAAATGTTATGAGATCTCGGAATTTTTTTTTTTAGTTATTTAAGAATTAAAATTTGTTTACAATTTATCTAGTTATTTAAGCATATCATGTACATAAGTACATACAATATATAATCCTGTATAAATGAAGAATTGAAAAAAATTTTATTTTAGTATAAGCAATGTGATAAATTAAATTTTATTTTTTTAACTGTAATATAAATGTGATAGATACCATTAAATTCTTATTTTTAAGTATCCCAATGCAAGTAGTATATTAAGTTATTGAAATGCAAAGCACCTTCTGTAAATAATATTGAAGTACATTAAGAGCCGTTTTCACAGTGATTAGTTAACGTTTGGTTGACTATTAGTCAATGTAGCCAACAGCTGTTTGTTAACTAAAGCAATGTTTTTCACAGTGCTTAGTTATAAAAATAAATTTTCTGGCTAAAAGTCTGGTAGCACCATAGAAAACATATGATCTTGACATTACAGTTTTACAATTTATGTTTTTATTTCATTTCACGATTGGTAAAAATTGCAATTCAAATGGCGACGAAAAAGATTAATTTCAGTGAAAACGACGTAAATTTATTACTTGCTATAATAGAACAACATAAAAATGTGATAGAGTGCAAAAAAAGCGATACTTTTACGGTAGATGTGAAAAATAAAGCTTGGTTAAAAATTCAGGAGGAATATAACAGCAGAACCTCGTCTTCATTTCGCGATGAAAAAATGCTGCGTACCAAATATTACAACATGAAAAAGGAATTAAAGAAAAAGGTAGCAGCCGAAAAAAGAAGTTGCATCGCGACAGGAGGAGGGCCGCCATTGAAAATTAGCACCAATGATATTGATGTAATGTTAACATCAATAATAGGCTCGGAGCAGTTAGAAGGAATGGAATCTGTATACGATTCCGATAATCCTTTTGTGCGAAACAAAACGGAGGATGTTATCGTTAGCATTGGTAAGAAATTACTTAATTTTATTCAAATACCATCATTTAAATGTATTAATGGTTTTGCAGATAAGGCAGCAAATAACATCAGTGCTAAGCAATCTCAGGATGGGAGCGAGGAATTTGAAGACATCAAGAACACATCCAACACAGCTACTACTTCGAAAAATTGGAGTACATACACGCCTGCAGATTTAAAAGCTCCTAAATGTAAAAAACTTATAATCGACGGATCGCAAAGCAAAGAGAAAAATACATCATGGTCGAAGCTGGCCGCTGTTAAATCAAAATGGACCGGAGAAAAATGCCGCGTAGAGATTGAAATATTAAAAGCTGAACATGAAAAGCGAGTAAAGATGTACGACCAACATATAAAGCAATCTGAAGTGGAACACAAAATGCGTATGAGAATTATGGAAGAGCAATTAAAGGAAATTCAATGGCGCAATCTTCAATTGGAAAAAAACAGTACAAGTACAAAATAACTTGACACATACAAAATAAAAGTGTTTTAAATAACATTGTTGTATTATTTGCTTCTGATTGATAGTCTTACAATGCTTGACTTGCAGTTATAAGGTTGCAAAGTACCCATTTATTAAATTATTCCTCGTCACATTTTTTTCAGTACGCCGATCAGAGCTGCGATTATTCGGTATGCTTAAAACTGACAAAATTTGCGTATCAATCTCAGGATCTAAAGGAGGAGCTTCAGTATCGCGATGTAAGCAGCATATATTTTGCAACACTGCTGTGGCGACAATTATTGATTGGACTTTGGTGCAATTCATTCGTATACCCAAAGACAATACTGGAAACCTTCGCTTCCAAACACCATAAGAGCGTTCAATTGGATTTCTTGACCGAATATGTGATTCGTTATATAGTCTTTCAGCTGCACTGTTAACGGAATGAAGCGGTGTTAAAATCCGATTATTGTTTTCATACCCTTTATCAGCAAGCACAAGTCCATCTCCGAACTCTCCGTTCTCAAGACGAGCAAAAATACGAGAGTTTCGTAATATGGTAGCATCATGTGTTGATCCTGGCCACCTAGCGACTATGTCTAAAATCATCAAACGAGCATCGCAAATCGTTTGTACATTAAAAGAAAATATGCTTTTTCTATTACGAAATAGTTCCGCATGGTCTCCGCCTGAAAAGGAAGGAAACATGTAAAAATAGATATTCATTACGGTTTTGAGGTGTTTCAGCTCACCAGGTGACTGAATTTTTACGTGCGTGCAATCTAAGGCACCAATAACTCTGGGAAATTTAGCAATTCGAAAAAACTCTTTCTGTTTTTGATGTATATCTTCCGTTGTGGTAGGAAATCGTATAAAACGTTCTCGCAACCTTGCTATTTTATCTGAAACAAGAGTAACAACTCTTGATACTGTGCTAGTAGACACTCCTGACACATCTCCAATCAATTGCTGAATACTGCCAGTGGCATAAAACCTCAATGTAATGGCCAACATATGATCCGGCGACAACGCATTATTCCTAGGAAAAAATTTTATGTAGAAATCGGCAGGCAAAGCGTTAAAAAAGCTATACCATGTGGTAGCATGCTGTATATCTGGACGTATGAGCTGCAATACTTCCCATGCAGCATCTTTGCATAGGCGGAAACGCTCTCTAAAGTCCTTTTCATCATAAAGTTGAAAGAAATTAAATCGCTCCCGTATTTCTTTTTTCCGACGGAAAATTACCACTTTTAGCAGCTCTTCGTAATCGTCGTCACTGTCACTGAACTCCATTGTTGTGATCACTACTTCCCACCAAATTGTTTTTTAGATTTATTTTATTTTTCTTTTAATAAAAATAAATAGTTTGACATTCGAACAGCTGTTTGTTAACTAATCGTCAACCAATGCCCGGGAGATGAGTTAACTAATGGTTGACAATTCACTTTGAAATGAAAACCAATTAGTTATCTTCAACCATTCGTTAACTAATCACTGTGAAAACGGCTCTAAGTCTTTTTATTTTGCTACCAAACAATTCAATAAAAAAAATTATGAAATTGAAAGTGTTTGCATTAAATTGTTTGCAATTTGATCCCTGATATTTGTCGCGGTAGTTTCAAGACTACTATTATTTTCAGCAGGGTCATCATCGACTACTTCTTCGGAAAACGCATACATGGAATCATCAACATTATAAAATCGACATACATATGTTGTGAAAAGCACAGCATACTTTAATAATTTTAACAACTTTCTGTGGGATGTATGGCAAAACAGTTTGCAAACATTTAAAGCGACTTTTAAGCACCCCAATTGCTCTTTCCACGATGTTTCGAGCTTTTGCATGTTGCAAATTAAATTTATGCTGCGATGTTCCAGCAGTCGGATTGCGATAAGGTGTGAGTAAATATGGTTCTAACGCATAGCCTGAATCCCCTAGTAACCGGGAGCTGTGGTCACCGCTTTGAAAACTGGATAAAAGAGACTGTTTTATATTGGATAAATTGAAAATAAAAGCCTCATGACTTGATCCGGGGTGGCACGCATCCACAACTGTTATACTCATTTTATAGTCACATACCTGCAAAAGCGTTAATATTAATTTTGTATATACAATAGTATGAAAGCCATATTATTTAACTTACTATCATAGCGTTGACGCTAAAACAACCTTTCCTATTTAAATATAAATACTCATTGTCGCAAGATTTTAGTAATTTGATGTGAGTCCCGTCGATGCAGCCAATAACGCCAGGTATAGCAAATTTGTTGTAAAAATGTAAATTGGACTGACGAACTTCATAATGTGTCTTTCCAAACTTTACCCACTTTGGACATTGAGTGGGATCTAAAACGTTTAACATCTCTTTTAAAATTTTTGACACCGTCGTCCTATCATATGCAATATGTGAATCCTTTCCAACAGACCGTTGGAATCCTCCTTCCGCAAAAAATCTCAACGTGGTTGCTAATTTCAACTCAACAGGTATGGACGACAGATGTATTAAAGGCTTAATATCGTTAACTACATTCCGAAAGGCCTCTTTGTTTATCCTGTAGTACGAAATAAAACTGCAAGAAGATGTTGTGTTTTAATTTTTAATAGAACGCCTTGCGCATGCACTTACACAGGCTCTGGAATATCCAAAGGATTGGAGTGGTCTCTTAAAAATCGTCGAGCAACCTTTTCATCACTTTTACAGTTCATTTGATTCAATAAATAAGCAGAAAGAATGAAAACGCTCATTTTAACACAAATCTTCAACTCAAAATTAAACAAATTTTTTCTTTTCTCTGACAATCAGCTGTTTCGAACTTAACTTCGAACTTCACTGAATTCGCGTGGAATTCAGCACACCAAAAACTAATTCATGCGATTTGCAATTTCGGAAATGGAACGAAATCGCGTGATTTCCAGCACATGCCCGATACAGTATGTTCCTGGGCCAATAATTCCTTTGTTGTTGTACTTGAAGTATACCCATCCAAATCATAATTCCAAGAAATTTACTCATTTCTGAAGGATCGGTATCTACCCATTTTGTTAACCTTTTTGTCTGCGATCTATTGGAGGAGTTTTCGACTGTAATAATGTGTTGCGCAGCAAACCTGTTAGTTTCTGGAACAAACAAATTTGTCATGTGTTCAGATATAAACTAGTTGAAAAACCCTACAGGAGATTTTCCAGTTAAAGTGGCAGCAACATCAGGACTCACGCTTGTACACATCGGGGACTCAACAAACGTCAATCGATCTCCACCAACAGGCCCCCATGTTCGAACATTTATCAAGTTTGCAGGAGGAACTTCTTCGTCAGGATCTTCATCCAAGTCCATTGCTGTATCTTCATTAGTATCGTCGAAATCTTCGTTATCAGATTCTGAATCAGAACTTTCAGAATCTGGCTCAAAGTCATTATCAACAAATGAATCAAACAAACAAGTGGATGATCTCGTATTTATTGAAAAAACAATGAACCAGTACGTTTATTTGGATGCTTCAACTACTTCCAACAAGAGAATGATCCGAAGCACACAGCCCACAATGTGAAAATGTGGCTTCTCTATAACACCCCACATATGCTGAAAACCCCTCCACAAAGCCCAGACCTCAAACCCATAGAGCACATATGGGAAATTTTAGAAAGAAATGTGCGAAAACACAAAATTCGAAGCAAGCCACAACTGAAGCAGGTTCTTATGGAGGAGTGGAACAAAATAAGCGCCGAAACCTCAAAAACATTGGTAGATTCAATGGCTAATCGGTTAAAAGCTGTCTTAAACAAAAAAGGATACCCTACCAAATATTAAGGTTGTTAAATTTTTAAATAATTTTGATTTTTTTTTAATAAATGTCTGTTATTTTTATAGGTGTGACCTTGCTTTTGCGGTGCAAATATATGGAGTTACACTAATATTTTTTATATATTTCTCAAATAATGAAACAAAGTTCCTTAGTTTTTAGTTAAATTGATTACTACATTTTATTTTTACGATCTCGAATGGTTTTTTGTTAATTTTTTGTGGGAAATAAAATTTTCTTAAAAAAAACTTAAAAATATATTGACGTGTCCTCAGTTTTGCTGCTTACTGTATACTACATATGTAAGTAAAAAATCTAAGTACAAACCAACATTTGAAAACTCAAATATGCCCAATACTCAGTCAAAAAGCGCATACATATTTTTCAAATACGTTTGGCGCAATTTCCCTGTTAAAACATATGTACATATATTACCTACAATTTAAAAAAATCTAACTACTTGCATATTTTATACATACGAATATTTTATCGTTAAATTTGACGCAATTCCTTCATGAAAACATATCAAAAAAATCTGATATGCAAATACTCAGCCAAAAAGAGCATTCATATATTGTAAATACATACATATCGCTTATGCCGGTCTTGCAGCAAATGAGCGATATGTATGAAATCCGCTAATAATTTTTTGAGGTGAAATCCACTAATAGAAAACTCAACCCCTCCAAAAAGAGGAACGTGATGACAATCGGCACACCATGAACTTGCTCTATATTATACGTTCTCTGGTCTAAGGTTTGACCAGACTTTCTTCTCTATAGGGATAAGGTCAAATCATACGGGATAATGGCACATTGAAGTATGACATTCGAAAAATGTCTTATCAAAGAAATATTAAAAAATACGGCAATGGCAGCAATTGTCCGGACGGGTCTCGAAAAAAAGTTGAATTGCGGTGCCATTCATAACTCGTTGCTGTATCATCCGAAATCAAAAAATGAAAGTTCATTCGTTAAATAATAGTTTTCCCCAGGTAACCTTGTAAAATGGTTTTTTGAAATCCTAATATTTGAATTTGTCCGAAGACTTTGAAGTGAAAAACACATTGTTTTGGGCAAAAATCGGCTAATTTGTTATTGCGAAATACAAATTATGAACCAAAAAAAAAAAAACAAAAACCAAATCTCCAGCGTTACCTCGTAAAATATGTACGGAAACAGTGTTTAAAATTTCAAAAGGATCGGTGTAGTAGCTTTGAAGTTATGAGGGGCACCAACTGAAAACGTGAGTTGTGGGAAAAACGCTTTAAAGTTTCACAGACGCTCACATTCAAATCGGAGGGCGGAGACTTGCAAGTGTACGTACATATATGTATCTTCGTCAATTTGCTTTAATTGCTCTCATATTTTCACAGAATAATCTTGAGAAAAAAAAATACTTTACTCCCCCCTTAAGATATCTCAATTTTTATCCAAGTTACATCTTGCATGGACAGGTAGACAAACAGTCAATTGGATTTCAACTTTTCTCGTCACCCTGATCATTAACATATGTACACATATGTAAATAATCCTATATCTATCTCGATTAGTTTTAGGTGATACGTAGAACCGTTAGGTGAACAAAACTATAATACTCTTTATAAACTGGTTGCAAGAGTAAAAAAAATTTAGCAAACCAATGAAGAAAAAGTGGCGGTGTTCGTTCGAAATCCTGCGGTCTTCGGCCTCCGGCCTCGAACGCACTCAGGATCATAACCGTTAGTCAGTAGAATTTTCTTTCTGTACTTCGATAGAAATAAGAGCGGATAAAGTAAAATATTTTTCACATGTCGGTATTTTGATTTGTCGGTATTTTCAACTTCGGTGTATTAAGTGCAAATAATAAAGAATTTGTGTGACGAATTGAAATTTTCATTATCAAAGAACACATCTGGTATTAAATTGTGAATAAATTAATTTTTTGGTTATCTCATATATAATATAATAATATAATATATAATATAAAAAAAAAATGTATTCAAAAATGAATTATGGAAACGCAAAATACATAATTGGTAAATAAGCGAAAACCAGAGATAAAGTGAGAAGTGGAAGTGAAAGAACAATTGCTAAACGTCAAAACCTCCTAAACCAGAGATAAAGGGATCCCCAACTCTCCTGTCACTGGAAATGTGAGAGCCGCTCACCTACCGAACTTTGACAGTTGACTGGATTGGGTAGGTGTTGACGTTTTGAAATTGGAATGGCCATATTGAAATTATACCAAAAATATATGTGAACGGAGGAATTTGTTGCCGCCGTTCAAGATCACTAATAAAAATTTAAAACAACGAAAATCAAAGAAAATGCAAAATTTAAATATATTTCATGAAACGTTTTGTAATTTGATGCATAATAGAATTAGTTTTCTATTACAATTGATTAGAAACATTTATTAATTGAGAACTAACAGGCTTAATTCACAATCGTAATAAATATTGGGTATTTTAATTTAAAGTGCCCCAAAATTCTTATTTTGTTCGATCTGGCTTTAATGGAAAATGTTATAAAAAACGCTTATTTTGAGGCGCTCTCACACTGGAATAAGTTGGGCATCCCATTATTCCTGACCTAACCTTTGACAGTTGACTGGTTGGTTGGGTGTTTTTATTTAAAATGCCCAAAAATTCTTATTTTGATTGATCTGGCCATAATAAAAAATGTTATGAAAAACGCTCATTTTGAGGCGCTCTCGCACTGGAATGAAGATAAGAAAATGCCCAAAAATTCTTATTTTGTTCGATCTGGCCATAATAAAAAATGTTATAAAAAAAACGCTTATTTTGAGGAGCTCTCACAGTGGAATAAATCAGAAAAGAAAAATCACCCGTTCACGTAGATCTTTTATTATACTAGATGTGACCCATAAAGTCTGTGGCTTATAAGTATATTTTTCTCAATATACTTACAAATATGTATGTATGTAGGTATATATGTACATATATTTTTTAATATTTTAACATTTCGTTTTTAATTCCAACCGAATATTTCATATTTCCCCCTTGATCACTTTAATACTATTCATAATAAACCCGGAATACGAGAATTGGAGTGCACACATTTATATCCATCTTTCATCTAATATTATAATCCATACTATCGAATATTATAAATCGATATAATAATATACAATGTAAGTATTTCTGTTAACCTTTCACGCCGAAACCATGTAAACGGTCAGCATGAAACAACTTGTACGTACTTATGTACATACGAGTAAGTATGTGCCTTACGGTTCAAGAAAGGACAAATGCTATTTATAATTAAAAATCAAAATATCAATTTTATTAAATTGGAAAATTTAAGGGGGTATTCTACTTTAGAAATCAAATTTTGTGCAGTTTTTTGAATTTTATTAAAAAAACAAACAAAAATATTTTTACTATCCATTTTTTATGGTGTTTTTATTGATATCTTAAGAATAAATAAAAATTTTACAAAAAAATATTAAAATTTAAAATAATTAGAAGGGGGGAGAGACAGGTGTGAAAAAAATGGCGCATCCTGTTGACATTGATCCTGACTCTCCTGGTGGTCTGAAAACAAAATCTAAAGAAATTCTTAATCAGTAAGGATGATGATATAGTCCGGGAACACGAATTTTTTGAAAAATGGCGACTGCCTGAAAAAAATAATTTTTTACGCTTTTTTTTTTTTTAAATTCCTGAATATTTTTAAAATACTAAAAACAAAAATTTTGACACGATGCCAGTAGGAATGAAAAAGGATTACGTATGTACATATATAGAGAAGGTTCACACAAAATTTCAAGTAAATCGGTTGAATAGAACTTGAGATAGTGCCGGTACCGTGTGGAAAAAAGTAGTTTCGAGAAAAACGCGTTTAAAGTTTAGGAGACAATTCTAGTTCTAATTCTTACACGGACGCCACCTCACAAAATCGGCTGTATCTCCGAAAATAAGTCGCGTTGTGAAAAATCCTTAATCCTTAAATATATGTACTATGTATGAAAAAAAATCGAATGTTTCAAAATTCTAGAGTAGAATACCCCCTTAAAGCCAAACAAAAATTTTTAAAGATTAAATTTTTCAATTTAATGAAATTGAGAAAACCACGCAACTGATTTCTGAGGAAAATTTTGTAAAGTTTTTTTTGTAAGGTTATTCTTGCTCAAACCCCAAAGAAAGAAGCACAAAAACTCACAGCGTGAGGTGAAAAGCGCTTTTCTGAATACCAGCTGTTTTACACAAACAAGGAAGACAAAATAAAGAAATGGACAGCCAAGAAAAGTGAATAATTTTGCAAATCTAAGCAATTTGGTGCATACATGCATAAGTATACTTATATGTACATATGTATGGATGTATGTATATAAAAATTTATTTATTTTTAGGATTTCAGATGTGAAAGAACAACTCAGGAGCAGCAAAATACCTTGACTTTACCACTGTTTTTTACCACTTATAAAATAAGTTTGGAAAACAAAAAAAATCTTTAGTTAGGACGAGTAATTATCAATAATTATCAATTATAATTCTTTTAATTCATTTAATTATCTCTTATATTTATTTAATAGTAGTTATAAAAAGAAAAAAGTGCTAATTATAGCGAAACAAAGGTACTGGCACACTTCATAAAAATACGAAAAAAATATTAACAAAGTAGTGAACTATATACATATGTACATAAGAATGTACATACATACATATGCATAAAATTAATATTTTGTGGCCAAGCCCTTTTGCTTGATGATTGCTTCCAGCCGGTTTCGCATTGATGAAACCAATTTTTGTGTCGTTTCTGCGCTAATATTCTGCCATTCGTCCATTAGAGCCACCTTCAACTCAGCTTTTGTTGATACTGCTCGCTTCTTAACGCGCCTACCTAGTTCTTCCAACAAATGTTCTTTTGGGTTAAGATCGGGCGATTGAGGGGGATGTGGTAATGTACATACATATGTATGTATGTTTTATGGGATGTGCCAGCCACATGCGTACATCATAATCCGTATGCTTTGGGTCATTATCGTGTTGAAATGTGAATGACTCTAGCAATTTCTATTTCTCGGCACTTTTTTTTTACATTTCTCTTCAGAATTTCCAGCTCAGATTTTCCAGCATCAGATTGAAATACAGTGTTCCAATAAAGTCTTCGTACAGCACCTAATAAAAAGATTATTGATAAAAATCGGTAACACATTTAAAATTTTTAAAAAATTTTTTAGTGCGTATTTGTTTATGACATATTTCATTACATAGTAAACGAAAAATAAATATAATTTATTACATTGTTTCAAAACTATACATAATATTTGAAAAAATTGCATTATTTAAACTCCACTAAAGTCTTCGTACATTATATTTAAAGTAAAATAAATTATAAATATATCCATTTTTTTGATTGATTTTAATATTTTGTGGGATAGCCCTTGTTTTTAATAACGGCTTTAAGGCGGTCTGGCATTGATTCCACAAGCTTTTGTGTATAACGTACATCAATTTTCATCCATTCCTCTTGAAGGACTTCTTTTAGACGAGCTTTTGAACTTATATGATGAGTCCTGATCCGTTTTTCGAGCAAGTTCCAAACATGCTCTATTGGGTTAAGATCAGGACTCTGTGGTGGTGTTTCTAGTAAATGGGGGACATTGTACGCCAAGTACATCCTTGTATTATGAGCCATGTGCTTGGGGTCGTTGTCTTGCTGGAAATAAAATGCTTCAGATACGCCCAATTTTTCTACGCTTGGCTTCAAATTTCGTTTCAAAATGTCAATATAAGCACGGTGGTCCATAATTTCTTCAATTATTTCGAGTTTGCCAACGCCATTAGCAGCCATACAACCCCACACCATCACTCCACCACCTCCGTGCTTTACTGTTTTAATTGTATTTTTGGGGTTGTATGCTTCTCCTGGCTTCCTCCATACTTTAATCCTGCCGTCAGATCCAAAAATGTTGTATTTCGATTCATCAGAGAATATAACATTCCGCCAAAACACAGGAGATGCATTTTGGTACTTCTGAGCGAAGGCAATGCGCTTCCTACGGTTTATCACGTTTACGAGTGGCTTTCGACGAGGCGTGCGTGACTTAAACCCAGCCTTAATTATAGCTTTTCGTACAGTTTCGGGATTAACTTTTTTTTGGTTGAATTGGTGAAGCTCTGTAGCGATTTTTTGAGCACTAATGAATGGATCTGCAGTAACCATTCGTTTAAATTTTTAGGCGATCTCCATCCGCGAGAATTGAAGGTCGACCAGATTTGTTTTTGTTTTCTACGCGGCCTTCATATTTAAAGCGGCCAATAACGGATTGCACTGTCGAACGGCTACGGGACACTATTTTGGCTATTTCTGCATATGATTTTTTTTGCTTTACATGCAAATTTATGATAAGCTCACGTTCTTTAATTGATAAATATTTTCCAGGCATTTTTTTTTATAATCACCAAAGTTTTTGTTCAAATTCACAACGTTTACGATTCAAATGAGTCACTGAAATATCCCGCTAGCTTACTTCGTTCACTTTAACAAAGTACCGTTATAAGGAAGGTTGCCTATTATTATTTAGAAAAAGTAGTTGCCAACAAAAGCGAAGTGTACGAAGACTTTATTGGAGTTTAAATAGTGCAATTTTTTCAAATATTATGTATATTTTTGAAACGATGTAATAAATTATATTTATTTTTCGTTAAATATATGATGAAATATGTCATAAACAAAAACGCACTAAAAAATTTAAAAAAAATTTTAAATGTGTTACCGATTTTTATCAATAATCTTTTTATTAGGTGCTGTACGAAGACTTTATTGGAACACTGTATGTATATTGAACTTTTTTTGACGTGCTTATGTACTCCTTCGCATAAGCTAAACGCTTCGTTTGGTTCGCTTTCGAAATGAGAGGCCTACGTCTAGCTACGCGAGAACGGTAATTAGTTACATGCAGTGTCCTCCGGACCGTTGTAGGATGAATATCTTTTCCCATCTCTTCTTTAACTTCCGCAGCGATTTGTGTGGATGATATTCTGGGGTTCTTTTTTACCTTTTTGATTATTTGGCTACGTTCGCGATCACTTAAAGCCTTGGGCCTGCCTGTTTTCGCTTCGTTTTTCGCTTTGTAAAGATTCAGTACCTCTAAAACGTTGAATAAAACTCCGTATGGTATATCGGCTTCTGTCCATCATTTCACCAATCTCAGTGTACGATTTACCCTGATTATGCAATTATAATATTATTTCCCCCTGAGTTTCGTTGGTTTCAAATTTTGTGCTGCCCATTTTAATAAAATTAAAGCAAATTTAACTATACAATAAAGGCACACTGAGTTTTGAAGTTGGATCTTTTACAACAACTCATTTACTCATGTACTTCTTCTTCTCTTCTTCTTTACTGGCGTAGACACCGCTTACGCGATTATAGCCGAGTCAACAACAGCGCGCCAGTCGTTTCTTCTCTTCGCTACGTGGCGCCAATTGGATATTCCAAACGAGGCCAGGTCCTTCTCCACTTGGTCCTTCCAACGGAGTGGAGGTCTTCCTCTTCGCAAAGGACCATAAATCTTTCGCAGAACCTTTCTCTAAAAAACTCGCAACGTCGACTCATCCGTTGTTGACAGCGTCCAAGCCTCTGCACCATATGGTAGGACGGGAATTATGAGTGACTTATAGAGTTTGGTTTTTGTTTATCGAGAGAGGACTTTGCTTCTCAGTTGCCTACTTAGTCCGAAGTAGCACCTGTTGGCAAGAGTTATCCTGCGTTGGATTTCTAGGCTGACATTGTTGGTGTTGTTTACGCTGGTTCCAAGATAGACGAAATTATCTACAACTTCAAAGTTATGACTGTCAACAGTGACGTGAGTGCCAAGCCGCGAGTGCGATGACTGTTTGTTTGATGACAGGAGATATTTCGTCTTGTCCTCGTTCACTGCCAGACCCTTTTCTTTTGCTTCCTTGTCCAGTCTGGAGAAAGCAGAACTAACGGCGCGGGTGTTGAGGCCGATGATATCAATATCATGTACACTCAGCGAAAAAAAAACCCACGCAGTCGAAAATTTTCTAATGTTCCTATTTAGAACTGTAACTTTTTGCTCAAAATTCACTAGTTGTCTTATTTTTCGTTTCTGTTATGTGACTACATTAGTTTACCGTTATTTCTAAAACCGTTGGCCTCCGCACGTGTGTTTTTCAGTATTTGCGGTATTTTCGTTTGAGTAAGTTGTGAAAATAAGTGAAGTTGAACATGGTGTTGTCAATAGAAAAGAAAGCAGAAATAGTGGTTTTATATAAAAATAAATTATCCAAGCGTCAAATAGCTTGTGAAAGGGCATAAGTGACTGGAGCGTGCGCAATGTAATTAAAAATTATACGAATTTTAATTCATTTGCTCGAAAAAAGGGCAGTGGACGTCCGAAAAAAGTAAAACCTCGTCACGAACGACAGATTAAACGGAGGTGCATTAGTGATCGCTTTCAAAATGCTGGAGCAATCAATGCAACATTTTACGAAACCACTGGTGTAAAAATAACTACACGTTCAATGAAAAATGTCCTTAATGATCTTGGATTACGAGCGCGACGTCCAGCCAAGAAGCCACATATCATTGCACGAATGAAAAAACAGCGACTAGAATGGGCAAAGTCCCACAAAACTTGGACTATATCAGATTGGGGAAATGTTATTTTTTCCGACGAATCCAAATTTAATTTATTTGGACCCGACGGAAATACCACAGTGCGTCGCAGGGAAGGGGAGAGTTTTTTAGAAAGCTGTGTTTTGCCCACCGTAAAGCATTCACCCTATTTAATAGTGTGGGGGGCTATAACGAAGTTTGGTGTTGGGCAGCTTATTATTGTAAAAGGATCTGTGAATGCCGAAAAGTACATTGGAATTTTGAGAGAAGGCGTTTTGCTAACAATTGAACAGCTGTCCGAACATACCCAAAAAGTGTATTTTCAGGATGATTCAGCCCCTTGCCATAGAGCCAAAACGGTAACCAAAGCATAAAAATATTGAAATACATTTTTCAATAATTCATAGTTGTGTGGAATGAAGAAATTTACAAAAATTATCTTCAACGTTTGTTTGAATCCATGCCTAAACGAATAGCCGAGGTTATAAAGGGGAGGGGGGGTTCAACAAAATACTGAGAAAATTTTTGTACAAAAAATGTTATTTTCATTTGTTATGTATTCTATTGCTAAATAAAGATCATATAAAACATAAAATATCTTAATAACTTGTTTAAAAATCACATTATTGTCCATAACAAATTTTTAGTCTGTAGTATGTTATGTGTGTGTATTTACATTTTTCATTAAAACAAGTTTTAAACTATAAGTTTTTTACATAAAAATGCTTGAAACATGAGCCAAATAAAAGTGGTTGACTCCCTAAGAAAAATGTTTAACTTAGAATAACATGTATCCAAGTTTTGAGCTATTTGAAGCCACTTTGTAAAGTGCGTGGGTTTTTTTTTCGCTGAGTGTATAAATAACGGTACTTTAAAAAAGAGTTGCCATAATTAATAAAAAAGCAAGCGAAATAACCTAATTGTATAGGGTGTGCCAATACTTTGCTATAATTAGCACTTTTTTTTTTTTATAATTATTTATTAAATAAATATAAGAGAAAATGAAATGAATAAAAGGAATTATAATTGATAATTACTCGTCCTAACTAAGGATTTTTTTTGTTTTCCAAACTTATTTTATAAGTGGTAAAAAAACAGTGGTAAAGTCAAGGTATTTTGCTATGCCAATACTTTAACAGAGAACGTATAATATAGAGAAGGTTCAATTGCGGACCAGCGTGTGAAATTTTCAAAAGCTAACAAAATCCTATTAGTGGATTTCACCACTTTTGGCTGAGAAGGGGAGATGTTAACAGTGCTGAGCGAATAGAGTTGAGCATTCAGTGAAAATTATGCTCTGAAGTTTGCTTTTATAGTACAGCCGCATGTTATTCTCTTTGCATTTACGTTTATATGGAATCATATTTATTGATACATATGAATTCCCTTTTTGAATTTTTTTGATTTATATTATTTATTGATATGAATTTCGTTTTAAAATTTTTAGGAATGCATGCAAAACTGCAAACGTTTTAGTTAAACTACATACATATGTGCATATGTATGTATGGTATTTCAAAGTAATATTTATTTACAATCTGCAAATAAGACCTACTTTTTGAGTATTTCTTATGTTAGAAAATACTTTCATCATTTAACACCTACATAAGTATGTATGTATATATGTACATACATACATATATTCGCATGTATCATTGATAATTTGAACATTTAATATTTTTATTTTTTTGTACGTAGTATAAGTACTTTCCTAATATTTTGCATTAAAATTGTCACTAAAAGAGATTAAGTTTATTACAACATACATATAATATGTACATATGTATGCTTTTATATTTGCACGTATTGATATCAATGTACATACATATGTATAAGTATATGCATTCAGAAATTTTATCATTTATCATTTATCAATATACTATCATCAGCGCGCTTTAATGTGTATGAACATACATACATATTTGCATTGCCGTATAATGCATACACAAACCTACCAACATATGTATGTATGAAATGAGTACACATCTAAATATGTACATATGTATGTCACCCGCAAAATCTACAAACGTTGTTCTGCAAAAACATCACATCATACATACTTATATGCTTCAACATGTAAATATGTCGCCCGTAAAAAATTCAA
Source organism: Bactrocera correcta (assembly GCA_027475135.1). Classification (NCBI taxonomy): domain Eukaryota; kingdom Metazoa; phylum Arthropoda; class Insecta; order Diptera; family Tephritidae; genus Bactrocera; species Bactrocera correcta. The sequence continues at coordinate 23,496 of JAPZAG010001805.1, forward strand.
ATATTGTTCTACAAAAACAACAATCGTTTGAAAAAGCATCAGAAACCAATATGGCAGCCAAGTTGCCGACGTCAAAAATTTTTAGTAAATTACACAACAACAAAATTTTTTTTCATGAACGCAAACGTACTTTCAAAAAGCATATTCGATTCATTCGTAAAAGCAAAAGCCATTACATCTCCCCGAGCATGCCTTGCCTACAAGCGTCTTTCGCGACGATTTCAAAAGCTAAAATTCATAAATTGAATATATTCTGAAATTTTATGGAAGAAAAGTGAGAACCCCGCAAATATATATCTAGAATAAAATCGACAACATAGTTTATTTGTCGATTTTCAAGTCAAGAAATATTTCAAAGAAAATATTCAATATTCCTCTGATTTATGTGTACAGTCAATCCCGGTTAAGTAGTTCTCCGCATAAAGGAAAATCAAATCCCTCCCTCATCATTTTTAACAGCCTATATTATATCTTGCTGCATCTCACGGTTTGTTTTTTTAAATATAATAGAAATTATTGTCATAACTCGACTCGGTTAAGTATCCGCAGTCGCTTATGTACCATATTATATTTTTAATTATAACAAACCACAAAATCTGTATGTTTGATTATGGCACGTAACCGGGATTGACTGTATTTGTCATGGAATGTACAGTAAGGGACAAAAGTGTTCACGAATATATGAAATTTGAATTCGCTTGCTATTTCATAAATTTGAAACCCGTCTGGCAATATTTTTCTATTGTAAATTTTCAAGCGTTACGTTAATTAACAGCCGGTAGCACTTTTTTAAACTAACGGGACTTTTACTGTTTCTATGAGTCGAAGAAAACAGAAATAGTGTGTGAACAGTTTTGACCCCAATAAGTTTTTGTGCACAATTGAGCTCCAAGTTTAATTTTAATACGTAAAAGGTAAAGTTTACTTATTTATTTAATTAATTTACATTTAATGTTTAAATATATAAATCCTAAAGAATAACTTTTTAGTTGCTTTATGATGGGAAAAGCCGTATATACTGTTTTGAAGAAAAATGTGCTGGAAGACATTAAAAATTGTGTTACTTACCGAGAAATCGCAAAAAAATAAAAAATTTCTCTGGGATTAATTACTAAAAAAAAAACGCAGAAAGATTTAACAGTACCACGAAATAGTGGAGGCCGTCCGAAGAAGTTATCCCCAGTTGTAGCACGAATAGCTAGGCTCTTAATTGTTATAGGAGCAACAAATACCGCAGTGGAAACCAATAAAATCATTAGAGAGGTCCATGGAGTGAATGTCAGCGACAAAAAAGTAATAAGATGCCTAAAAAGGAACGGGCTCTAGACTAGAGCAATGGTAAAAAAACCCCTTTTAAGTGACAAACACCGTAAGGCTCATTTGGAGTTTGCCAAAAAATATGAATACTTCACAATCGATGATTGGAAGAGAGTGACTTGGTCTGACGAAACTAAAATAAATCGAATACGATTAGATGGGCGTGCATGGGCATGGATTGATAAACAGGTTGGTTTACAGGAGCGCAACATATGCCAAACAATGAAATTTGGAGGTGGGTCACTGATGGCTTGGGGCTGTTTTCGCGGAAATGAGCTGGGATTCCTTCGGAGGATCGATGGTATAATGCGAGCCACAGACTATATTGATATTCTAGAGGACTCATATCTTCCAAGTCTAGACATATTTGGACTCGAACGTGGCCAAGGAGATATTTTTATGCAGGATAACGATCCGAAGCATACCGCAAAAGTTACCAAATCATGGTTTGTGGATAACGAGATCAAACTGCTCGATTGGCCTCCGCAGTCCCCAGATTTGAATACCATTGAGCACCTTTGGGCGATTTTAAAAAGAAAAATATTTGCTGAAAAGGATAGTCCAAACACGGTTAATGAATTGTGGGAGCGGGCCCTCCACGAATGGCAAAATATAAGCCCAAACATTTTAGACAACCTCATGAATAATAAGCCAAAAAGGATTCAAGCTTTAAAAAAAACGCGCGGTGGTCACACAAAATATTGGTCGAACTTTTAAGTCTACGGACAAAAGTGTTCACACTTATATCTTCTGAAAAAGAAGTATTTTTAATACGTTATGTTTAAATTTTTGAAT
>JAPZAG010000024.1:0-125151 GCA_027475135.1 Bactrocera correcta
TATATACAGATAAAGTGAAATAATGGAAAGATATGTAAATAGAAATAAAATGAAATAAACAAAATAAAATTAAATAAAAAAAAAATAAATTAAATTAAAAGAAATTAAACTAAATTAAAATAAATTTAATTAAATTATGAATATTAATGAAATTAAATTAAACTGAATTAAATAAAATGATAGAAAAATTTTTAATTATTATAAATTACATTAAATTTAATTAATTTAAAATTAATTAACTAAAAATAAATAAAAGAAAATTAAACGAAGTTAAATAAAATAAAATGATAGAAAAAATTTAAATTAAATTAACTAAATTAAATTAAATTAATTAAATTATAGTTTATTTGAAATTAAAAAAAAAAATTAGATAAAACAAATTAAATTCAAATTGCTTATTATAATTAAATTAATTTGAATCAGCTTATAATAACTTGAATTAGTTAAAATTAAACCAATTTTAATAAAATTAAATTAGACTAAATTAAATTAAATAGAATTAAAGTAAATAAAATAAAAATTTAAATTCTTAAATTCAGTTAAGTTCAATATTTTCTAAATTAACTTTAATTAAATACCTATAATTTAATGATTTAATTTTTTAAATTATAATTTAACAAAAAAACAATTGAATAATTTATTTTTTTAATTTTTTAAATGCATTTTAATTTTATTTTTAAAATTTTAAATATATTAATTAATTTTTTAAGTTATTTTAATTAATTAATTAATTTAATAAATTTCATTTATTATTTATTTATATTATTATTACTTTAATTAATTAATTAATTTAATAATTTTAGTTGAAAATTTTTAAAAATATAATATTTATAAAAACGTTAATTATAAATAAATTAATTAAAATAAATTAAGAAAATAATTAATATATTTAAAATTTTAAAAATAAAATTAAAATAAATTTTTAAAATTCAAAAATTAAATTAATTAACTATATAAAAATTAATTTTTATTAATTTAATAATTTTATTTTAAAATTAATTAATTTGTTAATTTATTTTAATTAAATAATTTAAAACTTTTAATTAAAAATGAAATAATATAAAAATTAATTAATATACTTAAAATTTTTTAACTTAATGCCTTAATTTAATTTCAATTAATGAAAACAAATTAATTTAATCAATATAATTCAAATTAATTGTGTTCAATTAGCAAAAATAAAATAAAAATGATTTAAAAAACAAAACTAATATTATTAGTGGTATATATAGTAAACCTCATACAGTACAATACGGTAACTGCATGACGTATTGAACGAGTTCCGCATGTCTGGAATGCAACAAATTGTCTACGTTGCGTTTTTCCATAGATTTCCTTACTTTTTGTTTTGTTTCGATTTTGCTTAACACTGACAGTCGGCAGCTTTTTCTAATGTTTATATTTCTTTGTGTTATTTATACTTTCATTTTCTTAATATTTTTTGTTATTTTTATTATTATTATTATTTATTTTCTTGCAATAAATAAAACACGCGGCGACTTTCAAACTAACTCCAGCCTCTTAACCGTTTGTTAGGTTAGCGCGGGGTATTGGCGCATGGACGTGAACTCTTTGTTGCAGCCACTTTGTTGCTAGTGTGGTATGACTGGTATTTCTTGATTTGCTTTGTGTTATTTCTTCATTTGTCGTCAGCTTATCTTTACTTTTTGTAGTTTTTCCCCACTTCTCTTATTTTTCACATATCTTTTGTCTGCTTGCCGTGCCCCACAGAAATTAGGTAATACTTGTGCGCGGAGAGTTTTCACTCATTCTCACGCTATCACTCTTATACATACATACGATTTTATTGACTCTTTCTCTTATCAATTTTGAATTTCGTTGTTTTCACAGCGCGTAAATATCGAACTATTATTAGCTGAAAGCTTGGGTCCATGGTTGCCACATATACATATCCGCATTGTACTTCACGTCTCATTTGCATATCGCTGAGTTTTTTCTATTACTACATGATATTTATTTATTTTTTATTTTTTTTTTTATTTGTGATTTATGCCAACAATATGACCATTGGTCACTTGACATTTCCTAGAAGTAAAGTAGCGTTAATGTAACTGTTTAGTTGTCAGCTGCGCGTTTAGGTACTTCTATCTGACTTACTTGACGTCCTTGGTCACATCGTATATATAAATATAATACAAAACATACACTGCGTTGACTTCCTACTCCATTGAACCCGCCAAAAGCGTTTACTTAAGTCAGTTAGTGTCACTTACACATCAGACTTGCAACAAGTTGCAGTCATAGTTAAACTGTGGCAAGGTCAATTCCTTGCATCGAATATCAAATGGCTGACTACTATCAATTGCAGCAGTTTCAGTGTCAATGTCGCCATTTATTATCTTGCCTAATATATAATTATCGATTTTGTTTATTTGTGGAATTTTCTTATAGCTGAACCTCTTAGACTGGCGGTTTTAACTAAACAAGCTAGAAAAAATAAATATGCAGAATATTAGCAATAATTCACTACTGTTGGTATAATACAGGGTATTCCAATTTGGTGCAACGTTTTTTTTTAATTAGTTTTGTTACAAAAAAGCGTTGAGAGGAATGATTGTGTGAAAACCTGCATTTGGTCTTTTGATTGGAAATCCCTGTTGATCACATATTTTATAAATACCTTACCTTAACTCAGACACTAGTTATCGCGACTGTGTTGTCAAACCTTTTCATTTCTAATACCCTCTCAGAGCACACGATCTATAGCATATTCATTTGAAATCCTTATCTCACTTCGTGTGATCCCTAGGCAATTGCCTACATCACAGTGTGTAATTGAAATTCATACTGTCCCCACGATAGTCGGGTCTAAGTAATCGGCACGAACCTCGACTTTTATCCAGCAAGGTCTGTCAAATCGGCACCATTTCTTGAAATTACTTCAAGAATGTTTTCTGCCGCTAAAACAAAAGCTAAACCCCATATTTAAATCAAACAACAAGCAGTGTTTTCTACTGAAAGTTTTTTGCATTAAAAGATGCATTCATTGTATTGGTAAAAAATTGTCTTAGACACCCGAATTGATGAAAAAGTTTGTAGTGATCATTTTATGAGCTGTGCTCAAAATTTTAAGTGGTTCAAAGGATAAAAATCGACATAAAATTTAAATGATGACCCAGGCATTAAATACGGAGGCGTTGAAGAGTATTCCTGCATAAAAAAATCCATGCAAGTTCTAGTTGGTTGTTCCAAACGATGTACAAATATTTAGCACACATTTTTTAGGTCTTTGTTTTTGTGTTTAGGTTGGGTATACCCAATATTTATTCCTCATATTGCAATACTGTTTTCAAAACACTTTATTTATTTGTAATTACATTTGCCAAGCTGGAATTTTTCATTTCTTCACACATATATATTCAGTATCGGCGAGTGTTTTCTTGGTTCAAATCCTTGACCATAGCAGAGTGTTCAGAATGTTGTTAAAAAATAAATTAAATTCAGTAGCTTAATAGTAAAACCCTAGAAGCTTTCTGATGACAATATGTCGCAAATCCATACAAATCATAAATGTTTTGAGTGGCAAATCGAACAACCAGATATAAGTCAAACTTTACTAAAAACATTGAAAAGTGCTTAAAGAGGAATTAGTCCAATAAAGCATCTACTTTTTACCTTGAATTATACTTAGAGAAGGGATTTAGGGAGTCTTCGACAAATAGGACACAGCTCTCTCTCAAAGACCATACCAAGTACCTTTAAGAACAACTCCAACGGCGGCTCTTGAACTAGTAGTAAACCAGCCAACTATAGACCTCTTCGCTGAAAACTGCGCAGCAAAATCGGCTGAACGACTACTGGCTGCACGAGAATTTACATGTAGAGACTTCGAGCATGGCTCGATGGGTAATGGCGGTTTGGTAAACACCGACTACATGATCCCATTTTTCAACTGAGAAAGAAGGTTCAAAGTAAACGTAGCAAAGATGATTAACATGAAGGTATGTTAGCCACGCGCAACACTCTAAACATTTATGCCGATGGCTCAAAAATGGACGATGGAGTTAGTGGAGTCAGCCTCTAATGAAGCTGCAGGCATTTTCAGAGTCAACATCTACGTAGCGAGCTAAGCAGCAATCAAGGCAGTAACCTCGCGTCGCATATCTGCCAGAAATGTCTTGGGAAGCAGAGCTGAGGTGGAATGTATTGCCAGAAGCAATGTATTGCCAGAAGCAAGCGGTAGATCGGAAATACACAAAATAGGAACATGATCGGAATACTAACTGGCCAATCTCTGATGGCGACACATGCCCGCAGAATGGAGCTGACAGAAAAATTTCAAGAAATTTCAATAACAAGGCACTAGAAAATAATGAAACATCTCTTGTGCATTTTTTCCGCATTGGCAACATGCGCTGTAAGCATCAGGTGTCCCCACGGAGATATCGATAATGAGGCCACAGAGTCTGTTAAAATGACGACTCACCATGAACCAAGTAGATAGATAGTTAGATATGTTATTTGAGGTAATGCCCCGCGACCTAGGGTCTATTGTGCCCTCTCCTATATCACATGACCTACCAGAGCCCCAGCAGCCTGAAAAGTTGCAGGAGTTTGCTGGGCGCTAGTGAGGTGATGTGATCCCTGCTGATGTAAACGGAATCCAGGGCTTTTTCCACAGATTGCTGTGCAATACAGGCTTAGGTGTGCTGGTGTTTCCTGTTCCAGGTCGCATAACCGGCAGTTAGCACAGGAGACCATGCCCATGTTGGACAGGTGTTTCCTGAGCTTACAGTGCACTGTGTAGATTGCGACGAGGAGACGGAATTTTTCACGGGGGAAGTGAATTAGTTCAACCAAGTAACTGAACTCCATCTAGTATCGCCAAAATTGTCTTTGCGTGTCTCATTGGCCTACCAGATTTCGTACGTTAACTAGCATTATTCTCTGGTTTATTAACGTTCACGTAACCTCCAAAAATTTTGAAATTAAAATTTTAATATTAAAGTGCATTATCTATAATAAATATAACCGCAAAAATGTTAAGACTACCATAATTAGCAAAACCTCAAAGACTTTAAGCCGCTTTCAATGAAGAATATGTCAGCAATTTGTTGAAATTGCGAAATTCTTCAATCACAGCAGCCGTTATAAAGACACTGGCCACACCATGGCGCTGAGCAACTTTATTTCTGAATGTCAAATGGTTATGGCAAAACAAGTTTTACAAGGAACAAAAAAAAAACACGAAACATTTATGCGATAATTTTACAAAGAAAAACCACGAACACACGAGTATATACGAGTATAAACGAATTTACGCAAGTCTTTTCGAGTTATTTCGCTGGAACAGATGCGGATGCTAACCGGCGGGTGTTGAATAATGCAAAATGCCTACGTAAAGAACACGCTAGCCATGGCTGTAATGCAAATTAGAGAACAACAACAGCAACAACCGCAGCAATAATGGCTTTGAAATGGAAAAATATTATTGCAGATGAGCTGAAAACGAAACTTAATGCCAATCGAATGACAACTACTAGCACCACAAAAGCAACAACAACAAGTGTAGTAAAAAAAAACTGGTAAATATGTAGAACCGGTTAATTATGCAAAGTTTGCGTCTAAAAAGCGACACACGCTTAAACGGCATGCGGTTAATTATGATGGCAAACTTGTCAGAGCGATTAGCGCATGCGGCTGCCAGGCGGGCGGGCGCGCGTTCGGACCGGCGGCTAGCAAAAAGAAAATAAAATGGTTTTAGTTATAAATAGCAGCGAATGCCACAATAACGGGTGCTTAATGAGCGACTAAAAAAAACGACAAAAAATTATTTAAAAAAAAAAAAAACAACAAAAAAAAAACATTTAAAAATAAAATGAAAAAGAATTGAAAAAAACAAGAAAAACATAAAATATTTTTCGAAAGATTTTAACAAATTAATTAACTTTGGCGTGGCTTAAAATTATGTAAATTTTATCTTGGGAACTTTTTGCACTTTCGGCCATGGTCAATAGCACGGCGAATATATGCAAATGCGCCGCAAAATGCGAACGAACGCCACACGGTGTGTGCAAATAACATATTGCCATGCAACAAATCATGCAACGCCACCGACTGACAGTCGATAAATCATAGCGCCGCTGAAAAGTGAAGCGATAATAAAGCAATAAAAATTATTTATGCTTTAGTCGCGCTCACCAAGCGTGTGCGAGCGTGTCTATATGTGTTTTGGCAGCCAAAAGAAAGTATTAGCCAGTGCAACAACAACAATAACAACTACATTTTTTTTACATTTTTCTTGCGCTTCCGTTTATGTAATGCGATTGCCACTGATATTATTTATCGAACGCATATTTGTCTGGCGAGCGTTTTTTTTTTGGAACTCGCCGAAGGCAAGCGCAGGGGTCTTGCGGTGTAGAAAAAAGGCCAAATGCGTGCTTACCAACATACACAAACCGGCTAGCAGCAGTTGGACTGCCAAAGAGGAGCTATGCCATATATATTGGATAGTCCAAAAAGTATTTTCGTATTTCTAATCAAACTTCTACTTATTTTTTTATATTTTTACTAATAAATAAATAAAAAATAAGTCGACCACTTTTTGACATTTTTCTGCTAGAGACATTATTCCATCAGTGTAAAACTTTCATCAGTTCATCAAAATACGAAAAGACTTTTTCGACTACGCAATATTGTATACAAAAAACATATGCATATATGTATGAATTATATTATATAGAAATATATATACATACATACATATAACCATAAAATACTTGTAACCTCATATCGATTAGCCTGCTTGTCACGCTGTCGCACTCATTCACTGCCAAAGCTGCCAATGGCAACATCAACTGGCGCATTGGCGCATGCGCTGTCCAATTTCTTGTTTTTCATTTGATTTTTCGTTTTTTTTTTTTTTAGTTTTTAGTTTTTATGTCAACAACTTTTGCTTTCGTTCACAACTAGTTTGCTTCATCTGCCCAGCTGCCGTGCCCAATTCGCTTGTAGTGTGGTGTGTATTTCGGTTTTCTAGTCACACAGCTTCCACTTTCTTTGTGTCCCGCAGCGCCTGGCTTTTAGCTCTTCACAGCTTCGCGTAGATTACTTTACTTCTGCTTTATACTTAATGATTATGTAAAAGTTATTGGTATTTCGCTTTTGGCGTTGCCGCTGTTGCTGCCCACTGCCTTACATATCGCTATAAGCTCATAACTGTTTTATTTGGTTATGTGGCTCTCCATGCTTTAGTTATGCGTTGACATACATATTTTTCTTGATTGGCGCTATTATTGTACAACTGTCAATAAAAAATTGATGCATTCAACTTTTGTTGTGTTAATTGCATAGGCGGATGATACCGTTACTAAATTTCCATTTCGATTTTATCACAAAACCTGCTTTATTGTAAGCGAGTATCGAAAGCTCAATAGGCTTATAAGAAGAGTAGAGCAACTGAGATCGCACTTCATTCGTTAATCTATACTAATATTATAAAGAGGAAAGACTTTTACCTATTTTTGTATGTTTGTAATAAATAGGCTCACAAAGTACTGGGCCGACTTAAAAAATTCCTTCACCAGTAGAATGCTACATTCTTCCAATTTGACATAGACTACATTCATTTGAAAAAAATTGGAGATCCTTGGTAAAATTTGAACAATGTAACCGAAGGAGTAGAAAAATGAGTCTTAAAATGTCTTTCGTCGAATGCGCTGCCGAAACGATTAGCGATAGTACAAAATAATGTACAACAATATTGAAGAACATCATAATGTCTACAAGAAACTCCGCGGTAGCATATGTTCAACTATTGTAGTTATGTCACTACAACAACTTTTTTCTTTTTAAACATTAATGAAAATGCTAACCAAATTCAAACCATGCTATTTATGTGTTTACATTAATCCTTATCCAAATAAATTATTTTATGGTCAAGACTATTTAACTACCTATAAAATAGTTTTTAAATTGGACTTTCCATTCAAAAGATATTGCGAATTAAATAATTCAAAAAGTAAACAAAACCGCCACAGCGCCGTGGCCGTTGCCTGCGATGCATTTGGAAAAGCGCGCCGGGCCAGAGAATGTAAAGTATAGAGAAGGTGCAAATTGAATTCTGTATGACGTTCGATTTGGCGGCTAACAGAGCCGATAGAATCAAAGTAAGGAATTCGACGTTGTCGCTGCTATTTAATAGAATTGAGCACGTGCACTGGCAAAAATATATGTAAAACGACTGAATTCGTTATTTATTACTGTTATTTGAATTTTTTGATTATTATTATTTTTATTTTTTAATTTTTCAAAAGTGCCCGCTACTTAAACCATCAAAGAAATTTAACATAAATAGACTTACATACAAATATAACTGTGGGATTTTTTTTAATACAAATAAAAATATTTGTGAAAAAAAGTGTTTTATATCCAAATTTCCAAAAATAAATAATTGTCTACCCCGTGCGATGCCGGGACGAACTGCTAGTCTCAAATATAGAGCTCTAAGCATTAAAAAATATATCTTGGACGTATTTTTCGAAGTAAATAAGCACTTAATAATGTATCCAATGACGCAATGGTTAATAATTTGAAAAAACCCGAATACAGCCCGCCATTATAACATGGATAAAAACTGTAATAAGAGAAAGTTTATTGCAAAATGAACCGATGCAGATTGCTTAGATTCGCGGGAACAGGTACTCTTCTCGAGGGTTTACTTATCTGCCTATTTTCACTCTCCTCACTTGTAGCTAATGAGCCCCTAGCGAAATTTGAAGAAGAGCACCCAAAAAAATAGCCTGTGCAGATACTATACTATTAACGGGATGCTAGATAGAATAGGTCCCGTGATGAATAGCGCTCTAGAAATCATACTCCTATGAACAATATCGGCGAGCATAGAGTTAAATGCCAGTAAGAAAGAGGCACAAGATCCCATCATGAAATTCCCCTGGTCACAATGGTGTAAAATAAACCACTAACGATCAAACGAAACACCTGAGAATAATAATGAACCACAAATTCATGTGAAAACTCAATGTGGAAGTGAGGGAAAAAGCGTAGTGGTGATCTCTACGCATGTAAGAAGATATTGGGGTCTACACGTGGCCTATCACTTGTCCTTATGCCGAGATTTTACACAGCGGTAGTCAAGTGAATTTTCCTGTCGGCAAAATCTCATACAAAACAAGGTTGGAACGGGTATAGTGATTCGCTGTTCTCTGTATAATGGAAGGACTAAAAATCATTCCAACGGTGCCCTTGAAAGGTTACTCAAACTGCCATCGATTTGCGCTATAGTGAAAAGCAGCTACAAGATTGGCTGCGTTAGGTTTATTCTTCACAAGGAGGGGGGCAGGGTACTGGTGCATAAGACAGACCATATACACTTGCGTTTTATTTAGGAATGAAGGTTACGAGATCAATGTATGGCCTCTCAGAGCAGGGTGAGATGGAATCTTAAGCACATTCGGAACGCATAATAGATAAAAAAAATGGTTAGTTATGAAAGAATCTCATAACGCATTCATAAAAAAATATTCATGCCGTATAAGTGTATTCATACAGTTTAAGGAGAGATTTATTGTGTATAAAGCGACTTTTGTTGAGCAAAAAGTTCTAAGTATACAAAATTATAGATATTATTGATCGATACCCACCGTTTACTAAATTTAACAACTCAAGATAGTCATGTTGGCCCCGAAATATATATACTGCTTTTGGTAATAATCCATCCATAAAACTGTACCGCCTGACCGCTTTCGACTAAATTTAGTATTATCATATCACAGTGCGAAAATGCCAAAAATCTACCCAAAACTGTTGAAGCCCCTAGGTACCGAATATGTGTATCCCAGTATTTATAGTTGGCTTTTGACCCAGTTTATCGGTCAATATATGGGATATATGTACAATTAAAATTCAGAGAGAATCATTTCCTGACAATAGTAATTCTTTGTATCAAAGTTGGGCTCAATCGCCGCAATACTTCCCTGAGTCCCCATATACCTAATATGAAGATTTTCGCACTCCCTGGTAACTTCGTATATCGGCCAAAATGTGATTTATCTCAATAAAATGATAGAGCGAATTTTACTCATAACAAAGTATCTTTGCGCCTAAAACAGATAAAATTAGGCCGGAAATTGACCTAGCTCCCATATAACTAATATAAAGATACCTTAGTGAATCTCAGAGAACATTTTATTAGTATTGTGGCATTTTAATAGCATGTAGTCTTAGCTAAACTAGATAAAATCAGGTTAATACTACTCCCAACTCCCATGTAATACATATGTGTAATGATTTTCGTTTTTCGAACAAACCTTTCTTCATAGGTATATGTCGATCCGATCCTCTGGTGAACATTTTGCACCTTAAAATATTTGCCAGGTTTTAATTCTTGCAAGTTATAAGAGCATAAAAAGTTCGGTTGAATCCGAACTTATCTCTATTTTACTTGTTTACATTCTTTACGTTAGTGTTGTGGAAGTTGGCGGACATACCTGAAAGAAAGTTTTAGGAAAAGGCTTATTATAGTAATTATTATACCACTAAAAGAAATATTGATGACTTTGCCTTCAAATTGTAATATTTTTTATCTTTTATATACATATATGAATATGTAATACATCAGTACACTCATTCATAGTGGAGCCATTAATAACTTCAACGACTCCCTCTTAGTGAATGGAGTACTTGAAGTCAAACCACCACCCATTGCCGCTGAAGAGATCAAACTGCCGTGAGAAATGAGAGTAGTTCTTGCGCAGCTTTGATCTCGATAAAGTAACAGATTAAACTCTTACTTATCCAGAACTAGCAACCTCATTGCCTCATGCCCTACTAACCTTACTCATCTAACACCGCGAAGAAACAGCACGTTTCCTGGGCCTACCGTTGGATGACTTCGATGACAACTTATCTAAGGCTTACCATCTTAACGAGGATTAGGTACACATTACAACAACAACAACAACTTGTATATAAAATTGATATAATTAAATATGTCTACATTTTTTCACTTTTATCCCTTTCCCTGTTCTCTGAGAGAAAATCGCATCAAATGTGGCAATTTTATGAAGCCAAAGTAAAGCAAAGTAAATATGTATTATTCAGCACTGTCCTGCAACTAAATATTGCTCTAGGCAACTGTGGCGCACAAAAGTATGCAGTAAAAATATGATTTTATTGCGCGAAGTGCAACCTGCTGCGGCTATTTATAAGTGGCATCAAAGGTTTTCTTAGCATGCTCACTTATGGAAAATTAAAACACATTCTTAAACGCATAAAGTGTAGAGTAAGAAAGACTTCTCAAACAATTTATGTTCTTACGCTATCTACTTGGCCATTGTTGCACTGCTCGAGCCTATTTGTCTCACTTATTTGCCGATAAAAGTAATTTCTTACGCGCCTTCTGGCATAAAGGGCAGTGCAAGCGTTATGTCCAGTGCAATTTCTTCTTTGGACTTTTTGTTTTTTGCTTTCATCCACATTCATGTCCATTTTGCTTTCGACTTGAATGCAACTCTCCACCATAAAGATAAAATGTATATGTGAATATTCGTTGTATAATTGACACCCTGTATTCAGTGCACCCAGTGCACTCTGCCGCAAATTCGGCGACCACCGCGGCGGTTGCACAATGAGTGTTGCACAAATTTTATGCAATTTCCAATGAATATGACTATCAGCTTCATATCAGCAAAGACTTCAATAATGTGCAGTTCACTTGTATGTGCGGGTGTGTATGAAATTTAACTTTGATATTTTACGCTTATGGCTGCTGAGTGTTATGCAATCGAACCTTTAGTTGGGATTTTCGCTTTATTGCGCGGACAATATTATTTACACTCCTTTGTATTTATTGCGGATATTTTTTATGATTGCTCAACTTATTGGCGATTCGTGCTCTTTTAATTTGCCGAACATCACATGCATGTGTGCAGCGGTTATCACACACACACACAATCACATGCAGGAGCAAAAGTTTGCAAAAATGTAAAAGGCACATAAAATGTAAGCGAATTGAAGTAGTGAAATTTTCAACAGCCTTTTGTGCAATAAAGTTTTTTATGTAAGTTATTTATGTGTATGCATATATGCATATGTTATATAATCATTTGTACAAATATATACCACGCATACTTACATAATTATGTTTGTTTTTGAGTTTATTTCTACACTTAAACGCTGAAAGAAAAAGAAAGAACAAGAAATTCTAAAGATTTATACATATAGTTTAAGCCATATGTAATTTATCGAACTCTTCTGGAGTTAGAATTACAATTATAACGACCTTAGATCAAACTCGTAGACACGAATGAAATGAGAAATCTTAAATTTGATATTAAAATGATGAAATGTCAAGATTTAAACAAATCAGTTCGCTTCAAATAGATCCGGACAACCATCAACACAATTATAAAGAAATTTTGAAGTGACGAAGAAGTAACGAAGTAACAATATGTGAAAAAACTCTTTGCAGACCAAGGAAAATGTTATCAACAAATATGAAAAGTAGAGAGATTCATATCAAAAGACCTTTTCTTATAAAAAAATCACTGTTAGCAAATGTTAATACTGCAAAATTATCGTTATCACATAACGATAAATTTCGATAGAATATTACATATCGAAGAATTCCGATAGAGAAATATCGATAACATTTTTTATGAAAAATTTAAGTGTAAAATACTATCTACATTATCATATATCGATGAATTACGATATAAAATTATCGATTATTATCGATAATAGCTTTTCTATCAAAAATGTAACTACCAAATACTAACTAAATAATGATACATTAATTATATTTCTGAAAAAAATTAAAATTTCATTATCGTTATCGATATATATTCTTAGAAAGATATACCAAATATATTTCTGTAGATAAAGCAGGCAAATTTAAAATGTGCACTATTCAGCGTGTTTATTTCTGAGTAGCGTTGTCATCTGTTTAATGCAAAAAATTAAAAAAAAAAAATAATAATTTTTATAGTATTAGAATAAAAACTAAACCTTTACCACATGTTGGCCTTATGCGCGTTCGGCTTAGAATTTTTTCCGAAATTATTTTGTTATTTTAATAATCAGGAAAAGTTGTAGCATACCCTGAACAAGGTTTATTAAGTTTGTCACGAAGCTTGTACACTCAAAAAAATGGCGGAGACTCAACAAAATATAATATATAAAGGGTATTTCATCTCAAGGTTCCCTACTTTTTAAAGAAAAAAAACACACACAGAATTCAAATTAAATGGGAATGTTTATTATCATTCGAAAAAAACATTATTTAGCATTTACTTCTTGAAGATTATCTTTTTCAAATATTGGCCGCGGCTACGTCTCAGATGATCCATCCACTTTGATCAATTTAAGAGCTTTTCGGCTGGTAACCCGCAAATAAGACGCTTGACGTTTTGCGCTAAGGTCTGAACCAAAGCGGTATTGTCCGCGTAGACTTTAGACCTACATATCCCCACAGTAAATAGTCTAACTGTGTGATATCACAAGATCTTGTTGGCCATTCGCTCGGCCCAAAACGTAAAATAACTTGCTGACCAAAGTGTTATTTGGAGAAAATGGCGCCGTTTTGTCGAAATCAAATGTCGTTGAGATCACGAGCTTCAATTTCAGTCATCAAATAGTCGATTATCATGGTGTGATAAAGGTCGCCGTAGACGCTTACGTTCTCACCGGCATCATTTTTGAAGAAACTTGGACCAATGATTCCACCGGCCTACAAACCACACTAAAACGTTTTTTTTTTCCTTGGATGAAATGGCAACTCTTAAACTTTTTACGGTTGTTCTTCGTCCAAAATGTGGCAATTTTGCTTCTTTACATACTTATTGAGCCAGTAATGGACCTCAAAGCTGAACAAAATTCGGCTCGAGAACGACGGATATTCTTCTTACTTTTCAGGATCCCATAAAGTGAAGCGATGTCACTTGGGGAGGTCGAGCAGCTTCAGTTCTTGCACTAGCTGTATTTTGTACGCTTTCAATTTAAGATCTCGACGTAAAATGTGCAAAATCGTTAGATACGTCAGTCCGAGTTGCTATGAACGGCGCCGAATCGACTCACCATGGCCGTCGTGTATACTCTCAGCTACGGCTGTTATATTTTCTTCATTACATACTAGGCGTGGTCTATTCGGTCGAATTTTACCCTGTAATGAATGCTGGGTTTCAAGATTGGTGATGATGTTGTGAATAGTACGCACAGTAGGCCGATTATGTCGACAATATGTTGAGCAAAGCGAGTAAGCATGTGTGTACTTTAATCTGGTGTTAAAATATTGATTTATCAGTTGCTAGTTCGATTCGCCGCTCTATGGATTTTGGCAAAAGGTTTTTAACTTATATATTTGCGATAGTTGAACTCTCAAGTGTATTTCCATAAATTTCGACATAAGCCAAGAAATATAACTAACTCCTTTTAGTGCAAAAGGTTTCAGCAAATAAATTTATTTCATTATATATATATATATATGTACCTATATTTGGTATATGTATATATGTTTTTCGTAACATTTAAATTTTTTACTTTCCTTTTATTACTACATTTTATATCCTTACCTACCATCACCACCACAGCGGACACAACCGACACAAATATTTACTGCGGTCGTTGCGTTTATTTATATGGCAAAAAAAGGACCGTAATTGAATTTATTGCCAGTCTTACGCACACGCCGAATAACGAAGGCTCTTTCTTGCCGTGAATGCCAACACACACAAGCGGCTTCGTTTCCAATTCCGCCCGCCTCTGTAGCGGTCTTGCGCCGCCATGTGTCGCGCACAATTGTCCTGCTGTCATTATTGCCAGTTTTTTTATTTTTATTTTAAAATTTACATTTGTAAAGATTTTTACATTTTGCGCCGACCAACGAAGTCTGTGTGTGTGTGCGTTAGTGTGGTGCTTTTGTATATACACATAATACAACGGCAGAGATGTTGAAAGTCGCAATCAACGAGCGTTTCTCAAGTGTCGCAGTCATCGATAAAGCTTTGTTTCCACCACAATTGTGCTTGTTGTTGTACGTGCATATACGCTTTGGTAGTTGTTGTTATTGCTGCAATTGACTCGCAGCGATCAACCGTTTAAATGTGCAGCTTTACGCGCATGATTATTGCAGCGATGTTGTTGGTTTGCACATGTTGTTGTTGTCACATGTTGTTTTTGCTATTGTTGTTGTTGTTATTCTTCTTGTTTTTGGCGGTGTTGCTGTGGCTGTTTTGTTGCTGCTGTTACTGATATTTTGTTATTGTTTTTTGCACCTTTTGTTGTTTTTGTGTTTTCAACGTTAATTGTTATTGTTGTAGTAATCGATATTTCACTTCTGTCGCTCACATTACTATTCTCGTTGTATATTTGGTTATTGTTGGTTTTGCTTTTCTTGCTGCTGTTGTTGTGCTGATTATTGTTATTATTTTTGTTATTGTTGTTGTTGTGGTTACGCAGTGTTGGTTTGACCATTTCGCACCAATTTCGGTATTGTTTTCAATCGTCAGCCGCAGCAATTTACTTTGTTTGTGCCACCATTGTTGTTGGTGTTTTGCGTCACACGCATACCGGCGCCGCAGCAGCTACAGCGTCAGCAACGCCACCGCCAGTCGCTGCTAGTGAAATATTGAGAGAATTTCAAGCGTCCATTACGCTCAGGCGCCAACATTGCTTGACTTTTCTTTCGACACGAGTCATTCCTTTGAAAGTAGTTTATTTGTCATACTCTTATTTGCATACTTAAATTTGCGCTGGTGTGCGTATATACACTAACACACACATATGTAGACAGAAAAGACACGTGTGTGTGCAACCATGCAGCGCTTGCTGCTTGTAAGCTCGGCATTTAAGAAATTATTGAAATGAATTATGGCCATATCTTGAGCCGACCGCTGTGTATGTGTGCTTGGTGTTGTTGTTGGTGTTGTGGTATCTGCATGCGTAAATGAGTGCGTATTAATTAATTAATGCACAGTGGTAATTTACAAAATTGATTGCAAGGAATCACAAGCCGGGGCGCTGGAAAGGCGCTGATAAAAGCCAGAAAGTCGCAAGAAATATATTTTTCGCAACACACTCACACTCATACATACATACGTACATATAAATATAATAATCGTTTGCAAAATTTACGTATGTGTGCGTTCAGTTTTTAATTTGCTTTTAAGTTGAATTAATGTTTCGACAGCAATGCGAGCGATTTTTCACAGTTATGCCCATTATTTGTATGGCTTGCGAATAAACGCCATAAATTGGGTTATAATGGACATTCAAAAATTTTACTACACTGTGACTTTTGTATATGTGAATATGAACATAGTACATTCGGTGCAAGATCTTAAAGTCAGCGCAAAATTCCAAATTATTTTTCGGATATTATGCTTCAAAGAACATAAAACAACAAGAAACAATTAAATGTATATTGTGAATATTTTTAAAATTTGCTCCGACTATCTTTTTAGGAATAGAAGTTGTTGTTGTTTAAGCGGCAGAAAACATTCTTAAAGAAATTTCGAGGAACTATGCCGAGTTGAGAGTCCTTGGCCGGATAAAAATTCGGCTCCGTTCCAATTACCTAGAACCGACTCTCTTGGTAACAGTAGGAATAGAAGTTCGGACTTTGTTGAGCGCCCTCTAGATATGGACATTTAAATCCAATCACTTTTTAATCCTTCTTAGGAATAGGCATTTAAAATTCTTGACTCCCATTCTGAACTACAAACATGAACATCTAAATTGAGTTTTCTTACAAAATAGAGTGGACAGGCACAAGTTTATTGACAAAGATCCAATATGTAAGCTGCTGTGTTCGCTCAACTGAACTTAGAGCCGCTAAACTGTCTCTCTCACACAATTCTAGTTGAGAACAGCGCTAATGTTTTTATGGTCGAGGTATCATTCTTGCTGGGAACTCAGAAAATTAATCCTTGAATTAAACAAATTATAAATAATTTCACAATTGTCCTTACCGTCCCCGGACCAAAATGACACAGTGTAAGACGGAGCTAACTACCCTTACAGAGTCTACTTTATCACTCTCATTCCGCTTTGCGTACAAAAAAAAAATAGAAGGAAATAAGAAAGCCGTTGGAATGGCGAGAAAAGAAATAAATATTGATGAATCTGGGACATAGGTACACGGACCGTCACGAGGACATATCAGGCAAAATATTCAATAACAATTTTTACAATTCTTCTGCTTTACTGGTGTAGACACCGCTTACGCGAATATAGCCGAGTCAACAACAGCGCGCCAGTCGTTTCTTCTCTTCGCTACGTGGCGCCAATTCATATTCCAAGCGAAGCCAGGTCCTTCCAACGGAGTGGAGGTCTTCCTCTTCCTCTGCTTCCCGCGGCGGTACTGCGTCGAATGCTTTCAGAGCTGGAGTGTTTTCATCCATCCGAACAACATGACCTAGCCAGCGTAGCCGCTGTCTTTTAAGTCGCTGAACTATGCCAATGTCTTCCTATCTCGTACAGCTCATCGTTCCATCGAATGCGATATTCGCCGTGGCCAATGCGCAAAGGACCATAAATCTTTCGCAGAACCTTTCTCTCGAAAACTCGTATCGTCAACTCATCGGTTGTTGTCATCGTCCAAGCCTCTGCAACATACAGTAGGACGGGAATTATGAGTGACTTATGAGTTTGGCTTTTGTTCGTCGAGAGAGGACTTTACTTTTCAATTGCCTACTCAGTCCGAAGTAGCACCTGTTGGCAAGAGTAATCCTGCGTTGGATTTCCAGGCTGACATTGTTGGTGGTGTTAATGCTGGTTCCTAAATAGACGAAGTTATCTACAACTTCAAAGTTATGACTGCCACAGTGATGTGAGAGCCAAGTCGCGAGTACGACGACTGTTTGTTTGATGACAGGAGATATTTCGTCTTGCCCCCCGTCCACTGCCAGAGTCATCGCATATAGAGCACGAAAGATCTGCTCAAGAGAGAAGTGTCGGAAGTTTTCAAACTGACAGAAGTTATTTTAGCCAGTAATCGCAATTAAGTACTTTGCAATGAAGTGGTGAAAAAGATCGAGTCCAAAACAACCATTGCGAGAGACTGAGGAACTGTTCTTATGATTGTCGATTCTAAGTAACCGAAATGGACTCGGATTTTTATCCAGCCAAGTACTGTCAACTTGGTTTTCCGCTAGAACAACGATATTTATCTTAACTGATTTAAAATGTGGTCGAAATAAATACAAAATTAGAATTCCACAGAGTTTTTTCTTGCATTTGCCATTATCTGCTTATACCGCGCTAATATCAGCCCAATCTGGCTGTATATTAGATACTTGCCGCCAATCGCTCTTTTTCCGCTGTTTGGCGCCAACTGAAGATTCCAAATGTATCCAGGTCCTTCTCTACCTGGGCTTTTCAACTTAGTGGAGATCTTCCTTTTATACTGCTTCCCCCGGAGGGTACTGCATCGAGTACACTCAAAGCTGCAGTGTTTTCATCTACATGACGTCCGAATGGATGGATGAAACAAGTTCCCTTATACTTCAAAAATATCTCCGACTAAAACATTTCTGAAGTCTATCAAGCTCTGAAGGGCACTATAGCTTCGGTGCAATCGAATTTAACATATTTCCTCTTTTAGGTAGCAGTTTTGTGAAATCTCAACTATTCTTCGGCGTTTCATATAAAATAAAATAAATAATTTCATCTATTTTTTTTTGTTTTTACAGTTAATTCAATGTTATTTAATTAAATTTCTATTTTCTCCTAATTTATAATAAAAAGCTTGCATTTATATTTTCAATCAATTAATGCGCCTGTATCCCAATCAATGCCATTAGCAGGTGGCTAACTCAATAACGTTTTGAAACACCATTCATTATATTGCAAATTATAGCATACTTTTAGACGCAAAATTAAAAGTGTTCATTTGTGAAATATAATATGGCATTTCAATGCCACACATGCTGATTATTTTCACTTTTTGTTCGTTTTAATTGCTTATAACTATAGAAAAGGTTTCGCTTCAAGCTATAAAGCGCTGAATGTTTATACAAAAGCTTTATTAACTTCAGGCTCAAAATATTTCAATTAACTCTAATCCCGCCAAACACTGCTATATACATATTTAGAATATGTTATATATAATATTAGGGTGCCTATTATTTTCCGATATTTCTTTACAAAGAGGTAAAAAAATCCGCCATTAAAATCCCGAACGGCGTTAAGTTAACAAAGTGATACAGAGTATGTATAAGGTCAGTGGTGACCTCTATGCATGTAGGAATATGCTGGGGACTATTTGACGTCTATCTCTAGCTTCATGCATTTTTGATACACTGTGGTAATCAAGCCAATCTTCCTTTATGGTGCTGTAGGGTCGTGGACCGCTGTCAGCAATCTCATACAGAAATCCATCAGACCGCATACAGCTGCTCAGTATCCTCTGGATAAGGCAAGCGTTAAGAACCACTCTAACGGCTGTACTTGAAAAGATACTCAACCTACCAACAATCGATATTGCAGTGGAAAGATCTGTAGCAAAATCGGCTGAAATATTGCAATTTCCACAAGGATAAGCAGGGAGTTGGTGGATATAATAGACCACATGCCTGACGTATTATTTGAGAGAAAAAGTTTAACACTAAAAGCGGTGGATGAGGCAGGAGCGTGCGAGTCGTCAGTGAAACTTGCAATATCTACACAGAAAGATCAAAAATGGCTAATAGAGTGGCCCGTCGGAATCGTTTGCTGAGAGTATGATATTAGGCGATCTTTTGAGCCTTTGAGTGTGGTCAGGCAAGCGGCTGACATAGTAAACAACTCATGAATCAATAAAAAGGATATAAATATATAGTGTTTCAATATATGAAGTAGCTGGCGGAAAGCGACAATGGATTCAAGGGCACAAGGGCGTTTCGGAAACCGAAACAGCTGATAAGATTGCCAAAAACGCTGTCCGCTTGGCTACCTCACTAGTTCAGTTCGCAAAACACGATACAATATATGTATTTCAAAAAATGCAGACAGACGGATTCTTCGAAAATGAAGAAGGAACCGCAACCATCAATGGTGAGAAATATCGCGCAATGTTAACCGAATTTTTCTTCAAGCTAATTGAAAAGGAAGACTTGGACAATATTTGGTTCCAGCAGGACGGCGCTACGTGCCATACAGCAAACGCTACACTCAATCTTTTACGCCCAATCTTCGAAATTTAAAATTTTATATGGCCCACCCTACTTGGGACTATCAAGAAAGAAGTGTTGAAATGTTTTTATCCCGTCTTCTTCTATATAGCTTTTGCAGCTGGCGTCCCGTCAGATTATCAACATTGTGGAAGCCAATTCCTACCTGCTGTAACCCCCATAACTAGGGAGAGTCTAGCTTTATTGAGTGAAAAGAATTCAGTGCATCTCGATCTTGGGCCAAAAGGATCTTGCGACAGCGCATAAATCGATCGTAGCACAGCGATGGCTAAGCTCCCGTGAAATCCAGTAACAGAACACACGAAGAGAACCGAACTGTTCCCATGTTGATACCTTTCTTTGCCAGCTTTATAGTTTTCTGCAATTCCGCTGTGGCCTGACACCCATACTAGTCTTATCACAAAATGACTCAGTGCCTTTTGTAAAGAGGTTAAGCGCTCCCTAACCAGCTCAGAACGCACGGGCAGTGAGCTTAATGCTAGAACCTATAGCCGTCCAGCTGTCTGAGTGGAGAGTCACTTCTCTGAAGTAGGCAGTCACTTTTCTCGAAAAGGCAGCACTCTGGGGCAGTAAATCTGCCGCTCCCATAATGGCAGCAACATTGGCTTGAAAAGCGCTCTAATACTCAGGAAGTGTGAAACTAAAGTTGATAGGAAGTGCAGTTGAAAGGACTTGCAAAATACTCTTCCACTAACCTTCCCGTGAAAAAGAATTTGTTTACATGGATTTTTTGGGACTGAAAAACTTAAGGAAGCTGCTGAAAACAAAGGCACGGCAAATAACGGACAACCCTATATACATATATATGTGTGTTTCAACCCCGATTTCTAATGCCACACGCATTTAGCCAAATACCGACTGCCTTTTACGTGCATATTACGAGTATTTACCAAAATAACACACGCACTTAATAAAATTCCCAGCATTTATCAATAAGCTTTTAATTTTAATAAACATTTTGCATTATTGCTTTATTTATTTTAATTTTCTGTGCATTTAAACTAAATCAATAGACACTTTGCTAATTCAAGGTTTCAGGCCGCTAGCTTTACGCCAGCAAGCGAAGCATATGCCGCGGCGCAATATTTGCAAACGGTGTGTAGGGAAGACAACAACAGCAAAACAACACTTGCCAAACAGCTGTAATTATTTAAAATGTTTAATTGAATAAACACCGACGCATAATTAGCATAAAATTATTATGTAAACAGAATGCGGCAGGCAGCAAAAGTGACCGACCATCCGCCTGTCGAAAACTCGAAAACAATTCGACATTATTAAAATTACAAAATATGTGGCGGAAAGTGAATTAAAAATTCAAATAAATTTTCCAAACGGCTTTGGCCATTAAATAAACGAGATTTTACTTGTATGCATGTATGTATGTGTGTGTATGTGAGAGTGTGTGTAGCTGCGTTGAGTGCTTTTGGGCCGGATGCAAGTGGCTAGATTTATTAGCAAGTGCCTGTATATGTGTATATCATATATGTAAATATTATCTGTGTATGTGTGCACATATGTATACATATGTATCTGTGTTAGTATCAGCAAATATTGAATATTATTTACTTGTGTGTGAGTGAAAGTGGAGCCCACTCCGCTACGCAAACAAAATTTGACCTCGCCGCTCGGCACACAGGCTTACACGTCCGCCGCTGCAGGTGCGCTTCCAATAACAATTGCGCTAATACTTTATTTAGCATGTTAAATATTTGGCAGCAGCATTGAAAATAAGTTTTAACCGGAAAATTAAATAGTTGGAAAATTTTTCGACTAATCAACGGCGAAGCACCTCACAACCGTCCAATAAAACCCAACCGCCAACGAATTGACCTACATCGCTTAATAACACGACCTTTTCGCTAACAGTAAATAAAATTTTATGCAAAAAACTTACACACATACACACATACATAAATATATGTTCCAGGAGTTGCAGTGCGCATTTCCAGCATTTAGTTATTAGGAAAGCTAAACTTTTCCACGGCTAAATTACGTGAATTGCACAAATTGATTTCGTTAAAAAATCCACTCGCGTGCCTCGCCTCGTATGTAGCAAATACAATGAAAGTTTTTGCTGGAAAAAATTTCACTGAATGCTGAGCTGGGGTTGGTCAATGCTTGTTGCGCTTCCAGCCATTTGCGCACACAAACTTCGACAAACAAATGCACTGTAACGGGCCAAGGCTAGCGTAGCTCAAAAAGCATGTGTTACAAACGCTGGAACAATACGGCTAGCTAGCTGTTACAACAACAAAATTCAATATTGGTTTGTGCATTTTGTTTTGGGGGAATAAGGCAAATGTGAGTAGTTGGCTTTGTGTAGTTGGGAGTAGTTATGTGTCTAGTCTCATTTGTACTAGTGTCGCTCAAGAGCTTTTTCTAAGCCATACTGTTATATCTTTGATTAAAATCATGTCAAAATCTTCTTTTTCATCTCGTCCTCCAACATCCCCTATATTTCGATTAATTTCTTCTTTTTTTCGATGGCTTACCATCTTATCATAATTGACTCGGACTGAAACTTACACATATTTGAGAGTTCAAGTCTTTATTATCGTCTTCAAAATAGGCTCCTAAGCCAATACAAGCACTCCATCACTTAATCTAATTATCTATACACTTGTGCTTAGCCTCAGTCCAACTCGTTGTTGGGGCACCATTCATCAACTTGTTGAAGTGTAACGACGTCATATTCATAGATTCAAGCCTGTAGTATAAAACTTTCGAAACATTTTACAAAAACTAAAATTTCACTACATTTTTTTTTTTTTTTTCAAATTATTCAAGAATTGTATCTCAAAGAACTGTGTAAAATTTCACTAAGATCGGTTGAGTAGTTCTCGAGAAATCTTAGAACCTAGCTAACCCCGGGCGCACAAGTTCTCAAAGCTGTATCTCCGAAACTTTTACTCGGATCCACTTGGAACTTTAGGAAAATAATTTTCAAATCTTGTAAAATTTAATAAGACTATAAAAAATTGATTTTTTTAACCCATAAACCCATGTAATACTTGAAAACAAATACTTTCCGAAATATATTTAAAAGGCTGTCTATGACTCCCTGCCATTCTGAGAGAAGAAAATTGCAATTGAAAACATTTGTTATGTCTGAGCGTCCCTTCTACTCCTTCCTCTTCGAACATGATGATGTTACTAACTAGTTTCTCCAGACCTATTCTTATAGGCCAAAAATGCGGACAGCGATTTCTTCAGAATATACCTTGGATTTCTTATAAGACACATTCAGGATAAACTTTTTGAGGCATAAACTAGTTTTTGATCCGATGAAAGTATTATCTAGGTGTTTCTTTCATATGAAGCTCAATTCTAGATATAAACTCATTATTTTATTTGCGTAGTTTCATAAATTTGGACTTCTCAACTGGTTTAAAAAATTACATATTTGGAAACCAATAATCAGGAGCTCCTTCCAGACAACTGACTTCAAGTATAAACATATTTAAATTTTAAAGCTAAAACAGAATAAAAGTTTGAAATATTAGGCGAGTCCAAGAGGTAGATAAAATTAACTTTCAAAAAGTCTTAAGTCCCCTTCAAACGATTTTTGGATTTTCGGGAAGTTTGAATCTTACTTGTAGGAAAACCTATGATCCCAATCTGGAGAAAAATCAATTGCAGTTACCACAGCATAACTGAATCACTTATTCCTACCATAGGGATAGTCATATTTACTAACAAAGTGTGCCCTCAAACCTAAATCTATACATATACATATATATGAGTATTGTGAATTCAATGAGGTTTACATAGAAATTTACGCAGTTTCATAGTTACAGTTGCAAAAGGAAATAGGCGAAAATGCGAGTAAAACGAAATTTATACTTTCGAAAAGTTTACACAGCTTTCAAAAATTATGCACATACACAGCTACATACTTGTACAAAGGGTCACACATACATTGCTTGCGAAACTTTTCTTAGCCGCGGGTGTGGAAACCTTGAGCAATAAGCTTTAAAATAAAGAATATTTAAAGTTTTTCCTCGATTTGCGCTGAAAGTTGATCTTTTATGGCTGCAAAACTATAAACCTTCACATTTTTGTAGATTTGCATGTGTGGGTCCTTATACCAATTATATGGCACAATCAATTTCCACAAATAATTTGATTTTTCTTGCTTTTTTATTTGCAGCACAAAAAGAAGATTTCCAATGCCCCTCCACTATTGCGAACGGAAATTATGCTGATCCAGTCACTTGTCGGCGATTCTATCAGGTATGAGTTTTTGAAGAAATTATTAATGTAATGAAATTTTCGTTATTGAGATAGTCACGTTTCTATGAAAGTGATTAAAATTATTATAAACTGTAGACTTATTAGTTAGTAGTTTACGAGTTTATTATGTAATTTTTTAATCAGTTTTTAAAGATTATACAAGTAAGTGCTACCTTCTATGCAGACCAGAACCAAAATATAACAAATGGAAAAATGTTGCTCGATCGTGTACATTCCCTAGTTAGTTCATAAGAAAATATTGTGTTGTCGAAAAATTCTTTTCGTATTATATTTTGTCAATAAAAGTCATTGCAGTCGTATATCTCTAGTCCTATCAACCACATTGTGTCATACTATATACTCTTGGAAAGGTCAGAACCAACGAAACAAAACTCAATTCGAGGATATTGAAAAAAAGTTACGGCTGTTAAGAAATAAGTGAAAATAATGAAGAAGTTCGCTATATTTTGGAAGTTTTATATGAAAAAGGAATAATGCCACGCAAGCCAATTTGATGAAATTTGTGAAGTTTATGAAGTTCAGTTTATGTAACACAACAATGGTTGCCCGTTTCCGTTCTGGAAATTTCGATGTGAAGTATGCACCTAGCTCTATTCGATCTATCATTGAAAAAGTCGATGAATTTATGGAAAATATTGACCATACCGTCACATAAGCAGCCTTAACAACGCTAAGGAACTTAACACTGATCATCAGCCTTTAAAAAGGCTGACTACAAAAAGAAGCTTTACGTTTTAGTAACACATGAATTGTCTGTGAAAAATTAAATAGACCGAATTAACATCTGCGATTCTTTTCTGAAACAAAATGAAATTGAACCATTTCTAAAGCGAATGGTAACAGGAGACGAAAAGTGGATCAAATATGACAATAATGTGTGAAAAAGATCATGGTCCAAGTGTGGTGAAGCTCAACAAATGGTCGCAAAGTCAGAATTGACGCCTCGATTATTATTAAAAGACATAATAAAATATATTCGTCAAGCAGAAGAGGGACTTATTAATTTTATATTCCCCTCTTTTTAATTATTTGAACTAGTTTCCTCAGTTAAGAGACAGTGACAGTGGCTTTTTTGTGTGCGACTCTAAAACCACTATTGGTCTTTGCAAAAAATGCCTTGAAAACACTTTTCTCTTCTAAAAACTGGAGATCAATGTGTCAAGCAGTTATTCGTATTTGAAGTAAAACGCGTTAGTTATCGGAAATAGTGGAAAATAATATTTATAAAATTCTTTCACCCTCACACTCTCCTTTTGTCGCAAACATTTGTTCTAGACAGACACTGATGCGAATTACGCAAAGTAGCGGCTTCCTTCTTTATACAACCAAGAGAAGTGAGAGTCGATAATTATTAATAACAAATTTCACGAATTATGTTCAAAGAGAGGAATCGAATATAATTTTATTATAAATACAGATTTCTTGGAACTCAGGAAAATACATTTATTTTTTATTGAAGAATAGAAAAAAATATGTAATTCCATATTCCAAGGTTTGCATTATCTTGCGTTGCTCGGAAAGTATTCTCACTCAAAAATAAATTATAAGATAACGGGTGATCCAAGTAGAAGTACGTTTTTCAAGAGCCTTTTATTTTGCAGATCACACGTGAGTCGTGTGAAGCTGTCACTTTATTTTTATTCTGTATTGTTTGACTTCTTATTATGAAAAGACTTACGTCTCAACAATGTTTACAAATTTATCCAGTTTGTTAAGAAAATTCACGTTAAATAAATAATGTGTTTCGCGCACTTCGCTCAACTTATGGTCAACATAATCGGCCAACTGAGTGTACTTTTCACAAACACCATCACCCATCTTGAGACCCAGCACTCATTATTGGATAATATTCGACCGAATAGACCAATTCCAACACACAGAGAAGAAAATATGTATAGCAACCGAAGCAGAGAGTGTACACGAAGAACGTGGAGAGCTGATTCGACGCCCTTCACTACAACTCGAACTTCGGTATGTAACGACTTGGGGCATTATACGTCAACATCTTAAATTCAAGGTATACAAAATACAGCTTGTGCAAGATCTGAAGCCGCTCTACCTTCTCAATTGTCATCGCTCCGCAAATTTCGCAAGAAGTTCAGACGTTTTCGAGCCAAATTTTGTTCAGCCATGAGATCCATTTCCGGCTCAATGGGTGTGTAAACAAGCATAATTGTCAGATTTGGGACGAAGAACATTAAAGAGATTCAAGAGCTGCAATTCTTCTAGAAAACACAACGGTTTGGAGTGGTTTGTAGGCCGGTGAAATCATCGGTCTATATTTCTTATAATAATGCCTGTGAGAACTTAACCGTCAATGGCGCTTATTATCGCGTCATTATAACCAACTATTTGATGCCTGAAATTGAAGCTTTTGATCTCGGCGATATTTGGTTTCAACAAGAGGATCCTCTTTCCACACATCGCATCAAACAATGCACTTATTGAGAAAACACTTCGGTGAGCAGATAATTTTTCGTTTTTGGCCGATCGATTGGCCACCAAAATCGTGTGATAACAATCCCTCTCGATGCTGGCCTTAAAGCAAAACATCACGCGTCTCATTCCAGTTACCAATCAAAATGCTCAAACGAGTTATTGAAAATTGAACTCAACGTAGACCATCCAAGAAGTAGCCAACATTTGAAAGAGATAATTTTTAAAAAATAAATGCCTAAGGATGTTCTTTCGAATAATAATAAGCATTTCCTATTAAATTTGAAAATTCTATGCGCTATATTTTAAAAAGTAGGAAAGATCGAAATTTCTTCCTTTCTGCGAGCACACCCTTTGTCAGAACAAGAAAGATGTCTTTAATTGTTTAGATCTTCGCTTGAAAGACACAGCAGTGAGCCTGTATGCTGAAAATAGTTTTGGTATCAAGTTTTGCTGAAAAGACATCACCTCCCATTCGATTATTCAGTTTGGACCCATCCGCATTGAGGCATATCCCTGTGCCCTTTCCCAACTGTACTTAAATTCAATTCTAAGGGATTGCTAAAGTAATTCCATTGTATAAGGTGGACACGTGAACTTACTATGTATCGTAGAATGCTCCTTGTTACTGTCGACTATTGTGGAGGATTCCCTCAGTCTAAGCACTGACTTCGCTGTCAGTTACTTACAGAGCTATTGTATTAATTAATTTTGAATTAATTTATTTTTTCTATTGCTACTCATGTTATTCAAAAAAGTATAAATGCAAAATTTCACAAGATTCTCATTGTATTTTCACTCCCATTTGTTACTGTAACAACCAAACAAAGTTTGGATAGCTCACAATCGTAGTTGAACTTCACAAAATAACTGTAATTCAATATAATTTACTTCATTTCAGTGCGTCGATGGTTTCCCTTACTTGAATCGCTGTCCGTCCGGTCTGTACTTTGATGATCAACAAAAGTTCTGCACCTTCAAGGATGAAGCCAAATGTGGGCCACTCCCAACAAGTAAGTGTTTACTTAAATATTATGTAACAGTATATTTTGCCATATGCAAACAAGTAATATAATAAATAATGAATTACGGTAAATGTTTGGAAATAAAGCAAATCGAATCAGGGCAGCTTATGCACTTACTAGCATATGCCATGCGCCTCTGCCTGCAAACACCACTTACTATACACACTTACACACAAGCAAATATATGTGTGTGTCTGTATTTGCAATATGTCCGTGTAAGGAGTGACTTATAAATAAAATGCTGCTGGAAAGTAAGAAATCCGAGAAAGTGTAGAAGCACCAGTAAAATAAACAATAAATCATAATTGCGGAGTGCAAGGCATCAAGTGTGTATGGCTGAGAGACACTGTGAGAGTGTGTGTATGTGTGCTTAAATGACAAAAGCGTCTTTTGCCTACTTACACATACGAATACGTCTTGCGTGTGTGTTGGTAAAGTGCAGCAGCTGCTTGGTCCTTAATATGTATATAACCTTATTGGACATTTCATATATACATAAGAATATTATACTATAAATATGTCTATGTAACGTCGCTCGCACAGTGGATAAGGAATTAAGCATACAATTTCAGAAATCAAAAGCACTAGTTTTCAAATGAAATATTTAGGTGCATATACTATACATGGATATTTGCATATTTCCCGATTTTCTTGCAAAAGTAATCAGTTTTTTTTATAAAGTTGTGAAAATAAATAAAAATATGAAAAAATTTTAAGCTCAGTGGCACCGACGCTAGA
Organism: Bactrocera correcta; assembly: GCA_027475135.1. Taxonomy (NCBI): domain Eukaryota; kingdom Metazoa; phylum Arthropoda; class Insecta; order Diptera; family Tephritidae; genus Bactrocera; species Bactrocera correcta. The sequence continues at coordinate 28,604 of JAPZAG010000024.1, forward strand.
ATACTCTTCACAAACAAAAAAAGGTTCCTTACGGGAACTTGATTTGGATCGTTCAATTTCTATGGCTGCTATATGCCTAAGTGATTCAACATCAGCCGTTTCGATATAAGAGCAGTTCCTTTGCGAAAAAGTTTATGTTAGATATGACGGCTGATCCAAAGAAAGCACGTGAACAGGTATAAGTAGCACTTATAAGGCAGCAAAGTGCCTTGTGGCCGTCAAAAATTAGCTAGGCGTTTAATTTCGATTCCCATCAATTCGGTGTGACATCGGTGACATTTCAAGTGTTTAAGTCTTCGTCTCACCGCATGAGCGCCGATAGGGCAATGACCTGTTAGAACTCCCGTAACCAGAGAGAGGATAGCCTTATCGAAAGCGGTGCTAAGGTACCCTTCCTTGCTTACGATTCCACTGTGGCCTGGCACCCTTAACACAAAGTGAGAGAAAATTTCAGACCGACAATCTAAAAACTAAGTCAAGACTATACAGAGGATGACTCATTAAATCGATGTTTTGAGAGCTCAAAAACGCAGTTATTTGAGTTCGTGTGTGAGAGATAGAATTGTCGTGATAAAGAATGAACCGTATTTGGAGTCAAATGGAAAACAAATGGTTGCGTACCACTCAGAGTTCACTATTCTGCAATGTTCTGGTGGTATGGTTGCAATATGTGCAGGTTTTCCAAAAAAAGAAACAACGGAACGGAACGGCTTTAAAATTTACGAATAAGGGTTGTGTGGCGATCTTCCTTTCACGGACCTTTTCCAAGATTTGGCGTTTGGTTTCTGGTTCAAAGTACATTTTCCAAGGCTAAAGCCACACTGATATGAGTCCAATTACACTTAAGAAGGCTTATCCCACGGTAATTGATGTAACTTGTGGAGTACCATTCCTTGTGGATTGGGTAGATCACACTTAAGTTCCAATTATTGAGAAGATGAAGTTTGAATAGCAATTACCCACCTGAATTGTTGTTCTTCATCTAAGTCGGGCAATAGAACATCTATTCCATCGTCATCGATTAGGGAGTCGGATTCGTCATCTTGAGATGTTACTCCTTCACTGCCATGCTGGAGAAGTGTTTCCTCCATAACTTCAGTACGCTCTGAACATCAGCCACTAGATCACCACTTTACGGCCTACAAGAGTATGCTCCGATTTTGAAACCTTCCGTTAGTCGCATTTTCTTACAATTTCGAGCACCTCGACACGACAGTCCTCATCGTACCAGCTGAAATGCCGATTCACGTTGAGCTGAGTTGCTGATGAGTGCTCTCAGAGAGCATTAGTCACTGTCAGTTGTGATAGTAGCTATTCAACGTCGTACTTTCCTTGCTTTGTTGATGTACTGAGGCAGATTCGTACTCGTCTCCGTCTTTGTCTCGTCCATCACATTTCTTGGATTGGTGATTTAAGATTTCCACTGAATACTAAAATACTAAATTTAAATTTCCTAGAAGCTCTATGACAATACTTTTACACGATCCTCTTTTCAACTCAGACCTCGATTGAGACCTATGTAGACTACCAACATGAAAATAAATACTAATTTCCTGCAATCTTTCTTTACTAAAAATCTCAAAAAGGTTATTTTTAAAGAATATTATTATGAGAAAAGTAGACATAGCTAAAACCGATGCGAATTTTTATAAAATTTAATTAACAATGGAATAACTCCCGTACTTTTATTTTTATATTTTTGTGCTAAATTTTTATGCAACCACACCACAATGCAGCGCACTCTCGCTCTCACAGCGACACACCAGCAACGTCTTGCGAGTCGAAATATAATTTATTATGCATTTAATATGAAATTGGAAATTGGCCTCAGAGCAAATGGAAATTCGATTAGAAGTGCAGTAGCTAAGACAAACATGCAGTAAAAACAACAACAAACATGCGCACATAAATATATTTGGCGCTTAGGTTTGTGCATATATGTATGTGTGTGTGTGACGAATTACTTATTAGAATGTATAGTCATATGTGCTGGAAAGACAAATTGGCTGCTGCAGCAAGAAGTAGGTGAAGCAAACACAAGCAGAGAAGCGGTGGCATTCACACACACACTGCTACATATATATGTATATGGTTGGATATAAGCACAGCCACCTAAAGTACTGTACAACAGGGCGTATACGTAACCACTTTAAATGGTAGGCCGCCAAAGTGCCGATTTGCACACACAAGCAAGCTAAGGGTGTTGTAGTGCTTGAGTAACTACAATTTCCAACACTTAAAGGCAGGAGAAAGTCGTTGCAAGGGTTAAATACCACAATCACAGTGGGCCGACATTTCGCATGAGAAAACATTTTCTACACCGACCGTCGTGAGTGTTTGGCCTACACACGCAGTTGAAGGGTCGTCGGTGGCGGCACACTTTGGGAGTAAATGTCGCATAATTCATTTAAAGCCAAAACCGCACAAAAGCACACACAGCTGAGATGATTTTATGGCTGATGCACATGCAAGCGAACACACACACATACATACCTACATGCATATACAGATATAAGCACTCCAACATATGTTCGCCTTAGTCTCACAGACTGTCACACTCATACACACACGCACTTCATCACTGCTGCACTCTCTACACGCCCAACGCTTTAGGTTCGTTGCAAGTACACGCTTAGTGGCATCAACTGAAATTGCTAGCCTGGATTTCGTACAAATCTTGTATGGCTCAGCAAAGTCTGAAATAAAAATTTCATCTCACAGCATTGCAATTGAGTCTCGGGAAAATGTAAAATGGAAAATGACTCTAAAGCGTAATGCAAAAGCACACACACACGCGCACCCACACTTGGCTGGTATTGTGGCACGTTTGGAGGCGCAGTCATTGTAAAGGTGCTTACACAGACATATGCTAAAGCCAAAATGCCAACTAAATGAGATGTCCAAATAGCAAGTGTACCATAGAGTGGAAATAGAGCGCAATAGCAGGACAGCAAGCAGCACGAAACTGCACATAGTTAAATGTCTTGAAACTATTTTTTATTGCCAGCCACTTGATTGCCAAAAGAAAAAGTCACCAAAGCGTGCAGTTGACGGCTTTTTTACTGCGCGGCAAGCATCGCACAATTTACACGTTCGCTTTATTATGATTATTGCGCTTACTGAAACACTTTCTTGCCACGTCAGTGGAATTTGAAGCAGCGCATGGCCAAAGCATTTTTCGCTGCTATATGCAAAAATCGAAATTAGGAGTTTAGAAAAATAGTGGATACAAAAAAATATTTGCAGAAAATAGTAGTGAATCAAAAGTGGATGTAGAGCAATATACATTTGTGCGAATAATAGAGTTCAATTTGGTTGAAAAGAAACAATAAAAATCTACGAAAATTCTATGAAGACGAAGAATCTGAAATAATGGGTTGTCGAAAAAAATTTTCGTATTCCTAATCAAAATAAAGAAATATGTCGCATTTTAGTGGTCTACTTTTGCCATTTTTTTACTAGAGGCATTATTCCATATTTTTCCATTATTCCATTCAAATCGAAATTTCGAAATTTCCAAAATGGAGGCGAGTGAACCATTGTTGTGCTATACGAACTGATACAGCATCGTCTCCGCAAACTTCACAAGTTTCATTGGTGGCTTGGGTGGCATAACTCCCTTTTTTATACAAAACTTTCAAAATATGGCGAATTTATTCATTAATTTCACTCATTTTAGGACAGCTGTAACTTTATTTTCGACTTTCCCGAATTTAATTTTTTTTTTTTTGGTTAAATGAAGCCTAAAATCTCACCTTTCCAGCAATATATGGTATGACGCAATGTGATTGGTAGTACTGGCGATATACGACTGCAACAACATCTATTCACAAAATACGAAAAGACTTTTTCGACAACCCAATATAACGAGAATCCGACTTGATTACAATAATATCTTTCTTCAGTTATTTATATAGTGCTTCGTGCTGCTCACAATGGTAACAGGGACCGACTTCATTAACATTTTTATAAGAATTTCCTACATACAATACAAAAATATACACTTCATTTCGTGAAACTGCCACTAAAAATTACTGACATTTCAGTAAAAAGTCAGCCATATGCACAAATGTCCATAACTTCAATGACTTTAAACTTGAAAAGCAACAATCCACATTCAACCATTTTTAAACTAGAGTTGTCACACCTTGGAGACATTATTTTTACTAAGTGTTAGTATACTACTACTAAAAGTGATGAGAATATTTCACTTGAACGCAGCTCACTTTTCATCACTCACCAACAACCGCTTTGGTGTTTGACGTTGTGTTGTTGTTGCTGCTGATAATGATGAAGCTGCTGACGTTGATGCTTGTATTTTGAATGAAACACAGCAGTGCTGACAGCATGCTTTTGATGGCTTCGATTCCTTGTGAAAATCATATGAAATTCGAGCGTTTTCATGGCAATGCGATTTCACTTTGCAGTGTAAGGTCCAATGTAGACCGTTTTGGCGGTTGCGTAATTATTCAAACTACGGCTTGTCATGTGCCACTCAATGCAAGTCTGTGGGCAAACAAGCTCATACTCAGATCTGGCGTTTATTCGCATGAACATAATAGCGGCTGTTGTGGCTTCTAGTCACAAAAATTTTTAAAGTTTTTATAGTCTTTGGAAGTTAAAAAAAAAAAAATTTTTGATTTTCTAAATTAAATAAAGTTTTGAAAATTCTAATATACTGTGAGAAAAAATTCTAATTTCTGGTGCCGAAACGTTTAGAATGTTGGAAAAAGCGTTCGGTGATCATTTTTTGTGCGAGCAAATGTTTTTGATTGATAAAAATGCTTCAAAAAGGATCGAGAACGCTTTGACGCCGAACCACGCCCAAAACGGCCATCAACATGTATTGATTATCAATAAGTCTATAAAATAAAGAAATTTGTGTTTGAGAATAGACGATTATCAGTCAAAGATTTCACTTTCATCGTTGGAATATCAGACGAATCAGTGAAAACCATTTTTAAATATTATTTTGGCCTAAAAAAAATAAACTCACGCTTGGTTCCAAATTCATAAAATTTTTCGAAACACAGCGTGCCGTTAACGTCTGTGAAGCAAGGTTTTCCGACTACCAGAATGCCATCAAACGTATTATTACAGGCGATGAGTCTTCGATCTATGCTTACGATCTGAAAACAAATGATCAGTCAGCAGAATATCGTGGCAAAGGTGAGCCGAAGACGGAAACACCATGTCAAAGCAGTTCAAAAACCAAGGTTACATTGAAAGTTCCTTTGCGATTGTCGAGGTGTAATACACTCCAAATCTTTTTTAACCTGCCAAAGTGTCGACAAGGGAAACTATTTGAGTGTTATGCATCGTTAGGCCGGAATTATGGGCCGACAGCTCTTGGTTTTTGCACCTCGATATTGCACAATCGCATACTACAATGATTCTTCGTGTCTTTCGCCAAACCTTGAACTAATATCGTGTTGCAATCACTGTATTTGCTGCATTTAGCTCCGTGCGACTTCGGGCTATTCAGCAAACTCAAACGCACTGGGGAACCCAATTTGACTCAATTCAAGATATTAATTGTAAATCGCTATACGCATTGAAGGCTATTCGTAAAATTGACTGTTATCGGGAACAACAATTCTGAGGATTGGATAAACCGTTGGTGAAAGTGTATTGGGCAAAAAAGGATTTATTTGTGAGAGACCACAAAGATTTTGAAGCATAAATTAAGAATTTTAACATTAGGAACAAGGTCTTACTTTTTTTTTTTGCTCATAGTAATATAACCCTATTGAAACCAAATAAGCTGATAGGATTCCAAATGACCTTTTTCTTCTCCTTCTTTGAAGTAAGCGTGGTTGTAATGTGATTTTCACTGCCTGCTAAGCAGAAATGGTACTTTTTATTCAAGTGTATAAAAATATTATTATTTCTTCGACTATTTCTGTTAAATATCTCTAAGAATGCACTTGGGAAAAATTTTTAGAATTTTTTCCCCACACACTCCGAAAAGAATATTTTAAAATATATTATAAGCATATTTAAAAGCACTTATATTGTCAAAAGTATACTTTGGACTCGCAATTCATGGACACTGTGCTAAAACACAACGCACATTGAAAACCCTTAGCCCATAGCGGCAAGAAAAGGCATTCACGCATTCTGCACCTCACCAACCAAAGTGGTACTAACTGAAGCAAGTATTTTTAAGATTCATCATAGAACAAAATTCAGCACAATAATGCTCACACCAAAGTTTCTACAGTGTAAAAACTAAATCTAAATCGATCTTTAATCTATTGAAAATAATTTGTAAAATCAACAAGCCGTCTACGAACAGAAAAAGCTTCAATATTATCAATCAACTTCAATGACTTCGAAACCGCAACTCATACGACTAAAATTGAACACTCATCCACACTGACTGACGCTGAAATCGCCTATAATAAGTACGCTTTTCGAATTTCAAAAAACAGCCAGAAATTCAGATCAATAAACCGGAGTGTAAATTAATATACACCGACGGAACGACCAAGGTATCAGCATAGCTGTTGAAATTTTACAAAAGTTATGCTCGATATTTACAGCTGAAGCGGCTGCGATATACGGAGCCGTTTTATTTGTCGCACAAACTGGAAATATATCAAATGTACCGATAGTACATCGACAACGAATGCTATTTTGAATGAGACAAATAACACAGTGCTGATAAAGAATGTAAAAGAAATTTTATATCAACAAAAAAACAGAATTAAGATCATATGGATCGCTGGGCATGCTGGTATTGGAGAAAATCAAACGCGAAAAAAGGCTGAAAAAGAACTACTACTTTTATTCGATCACTGTACATTGAAAGACATTCGCAACATGAAAAAAAGAGTACTCCACGAGTCAATATCGAGAGGTAGGTCAAATTGCAACATCATTAAAGGAGCATAATCGCACTGGTGCCACGCCAAAGTACCCAACCGGTTGCTCTTGCGAAAGTATAAAAAAAAACTTGGCTAAACCAAGCTGCTCTTGTTGTAATCAGTCAGATATGTCAGTAAATCATATTGTAAATGAATGCAGTGCTTTAAATGAAGCTAGGACAACTACTTTTGGTAAAACGAAACCATTCAATCATTTAGAGACACCTGACAACATTAGAATTAAAATTAACAAATTTATCAAATTTAAGAGAAATCAAACTTAATTTAATTGTAACTAAACTAATGTTAGATACTTAAAGCCGCAGATAATATTATAATGTAAAAGCAGAAGTTTTTTTTAAATAAAAAAATTATAAGCATATATGTCAAAAAATTCTTGCGGTAGTTTTATTGATTTTTTTTTTATTGAAATTGAAATGAATTTTTGATGACTCAAGCCCAGCTCTTGACCGATGCTACGGCTGCTACTATGCCGATCTCTTTCGACCAATTCAGCGATTTTATCGCAATTTCTGACGACAGGCTTTGAAACGTTGAAACCATCGTTGTGCGGTGGAAATGGAAACTGTATCGGGTCCATAAACTGCACAAATTTTATTGGCGGCTTGAGATGCATTTTTGCCTTTATCGTAGTAGTACTGTAAAATATGCCGTATTTTCTCTTTATTTTGCTCCATGTTTGCGACGCTATAACTCACGAACGACTTAAAAGAAACAATAATCAATCAAACATGTGTTAGTGCGTAAAATGAGCTTTCAAAAAAGGTATAGCATGACCCGATGCGACGAATAAAACTAGAAGTATGCGCTTTCAGCGCCAACGAGCCAAAATACCGCAAGACTTTTTTGACAACCTTATATAATAAACAAGCAGAAGTTTTTTGTAAATAAAAAAATTATAAGCATATATATATTTACAGGTATGAGAAGTAATCGAAGTACAAACACAGTTATTGGGTATCGAGTCTGTAATATTAGACTTCGTCGTCGTGTATTTCAACCATATTTAAATCAGTTACAACTAGAAAGTGACGAACTTGAACAAAATATGGTACTCTGAATTTTCAATACTCTTCTTACAATAAATTTCATAAAAATTATAACTATCGGTCGCCAAAGTGACAATATTATTGTAAATTTCACTTATATACGAATCGATAAATACACCTTTATACATCTCAATAACAATAAAGTGGCAATCGCATTAACGAAAGTTGCGAATTACAGCTAATTTCTAACTTCTGCCGCAAGATGTTGCCACCAACTACGCGTCTTCACGCCGCTAGTAATCGAACTTGAAAATTCGCCAAATTATACAAAAACTCCACGCAACATACCCCACAGCGTCACGCTAAGAACTCACTAGAAAGTTTGTAAACTCTTTTCAATTTCACAGTTTAATGAACACGCTAAATTTCGAAGAGAAGTAAGGGCTCAGCGCATACAATTTAGTGTAAATGACGCAAAATGCTATGCGTAAGGCAAATTTATGCAAATTTATTTGTAGATTGAGAGCTAAGTACATGAAAATAGCAGTTGATTGAGTATTTTATAAATTTATTGCAAAACAGCAATGTTTCAGGGAAATCATATTTTCTTCCAATCATTAATAACATTAAGCAAAGGGTGTGATATAATTAATGATTGTCTGTTTCACAGTTTTTGTAAAGTATCTCATAGCTCAAGTATGCCTTTTTATCGTTTTTTCAGCTCCCGTGTTGAGGCAGAACCAAAAAGTGAAATATTTTATGTTAGCAGTTGTATAGGAACTGGTCGTCGAGCACCAGCTGCTAAGCGTACGGCGGATCCGACTCTTTTCCTGTCGCATGCGAGCGGGGTACGAGTGCCCTGCCTTAATAGCTCGTCAGCTTTCAGTTTCCAGCTATTCTGCTATGATCAGACCCAAAATGAGTCTGATGATGAAGTAGCTTGATGCTATTTCTAGTGAGAAGAGGCACTCCATGACTAAGTTTAAGCTCAAAGTTTACGAGCTCATAGCTAATATCGCCACTCTGCTATCGAAGTGAATGAGTACCTTCCTAAAGACCATTTCTTAGCAGTAGGTCCAGTAACCTGAAGTAGCCTAAAGCTTAAATTGAAGGAAATCTCCTTAAAGAAAAATTCGCTCCCAACTTCTCTCCTAGCTTCGACCCAGGAGTAGCCTTTGTAATGCAGTGTTACAAGTTTTCAAGAATGCAATTGAAAGAGGACAGAATATCAGCTTGACCCTGTTTTGTTTTGTTCTTTGAGGCTTAGAGCGAGTACTATGTAATGAATAACATTAAGCCTAATTTTGGTATAGTCCGCAGGCTGCAGGTGCCGCTCCTTGGACGCTTTCAAGTCTCTTAGTGAGTGTAGCCTCATCGAGCGAGCTTCCGAGACGAATGCACCATTATCAATGCACCATTAGCATTTTGTGATCCCCACAAATCCTTGAGCTTCTTTAGAGCCACATCTTTTATGATCCACACCTTTTGCCTAGATTTTCTCTGCTATATAAGTCAACCGATGCCTGCCTTCCTAACTCCTCAGTGTTTGGCTCCCTTGAAAACTTTCTACCAAGAATAAACCCTAGATATTTCACCTTGTTAACAAGCTGGAGACCTGAGTCCCTGAATGAGAGCAGAAACAAGTCTGGCATCTTTTAACCTTAGTATAATGCAGCATTGAAGCGACAAAGCAAGTATTTACGCTTTCATCCTTGGCAAATATGGCGAATATTCGACGTTTTAAAAATTAGGTCATCGAAAGCATGCAGCAGTTTCGTCTACAAAGTGGAAAAATCGAACAATTACAACAAGCTTAGGCAATAAAACACAATCCTTTGCAAATGATGTCAATCTTTAGGCCTTTTTAATAACACTAAAATTTATTTCTCTCCATATTTTCGTATTTTCTAAGTCAGCAGCGCGCACACAGCTACCAAGCATCGTGCTTAGGCGCCCATTTGTATGCTAACATATGTCGGCATATGTCAACTTTTGCACTGAGCAATTCATTTTAGCTCTGCATCCTTTCCATGTGAATATGCTGATGATTGCTGGAGTTATCACTTGTCAACTGCTGACTTTTCGGCTTCATCAAGCATTTATCTAACTCTCTGGGTGTGTGTGTATCTACATACAACAAACATATGCACATGCTACAATGTATTAAAATTACATTGTCTCACATCTCCATGAGTTAGTAGCGTCAATTGTTTTAACTCTGTGATATCTAAATGCATAAGCATTAACATTGTTGCCCTGAATAAAATGTATTTGCTAGTGTGTTTGTACGCTTAGACTATGTGTATGTATGTATATGTACGTCTTTATGTATGTATATTATGTACCTTGTGTCAATGTTCCAGAAATGCAGCTTTCAATACTATTCATCTAATTCCTGGTATTACTAACAGTTTTACGACTTCGATTTGACTACGTGCTGAAGTTGGGAAATACCGTAAGTTTACCTGCAATTGATGTTAAGGAGAAAAATAAGTAAAATTTATAAAAATTAACAGAAATTTGAAACTTTTTCGAATATTTGTTAACCTCTAGTATAAAATGTTATAGTAACGAGTTTGGAATAATTTCTCAGTCTACCATCCATACAAAAAGCTTTCGGGGAAGGTGATGAAATGGTAGGGGTTTAGGAAACGGTTGTCTATTTTAAGATACCACAAAATTTTTATAAAACGGTTAACAGTTAACTTTGCCAGATCAGTCAACTATTTTACTCTTTTATTATCGAAAAAAATATTGACCAACACATTTTTTACAAAAAATTTTTTAATGTATAGAAGTGTCGTAATAATTACTTCATTTATTAAAGGGTGGTAACCCTTTTACTTTTCTTTTTTTTTACAGAAATCTGTTTAACAGTTTTGGCTTCATAATAGTATATTCTAATATCATTTATTTTATCAATTTTATTCAACCAATATATAACATATGAGTGGCAACCCTTTAAAAACTATTGTTTAATTACTTCTCCATCTTATTTAAAAATATATACATACATAGCTAACGTAATACTCCTTAATCTGGTCATTTTAATGCTTTTACCATAATACTTAATTTTTTTTCTCCAAATAGTTAACAACAAAGTTTCAAAAAGTGGTAATTCCTTAAAAACCATATGTTCAAAAAAAAAAACTTATTTTTTTTTATAATTTTCTTTCTTTGACATTCAAATTGTAATAATTCCTTCAACACATAAATTTTTTTCAATCACATTTTTGAAAAGGTGGCAACCATCTGCAAAAAATTTTAATGGCAAATTTTTTAAACCTTCACAATTTGTTACCAATATTACCCAAAAATGATTTTTTTTTATAATTCTAATTTATTTAAATTTTTTAAATAAGTGGCAACTCTTTAAAAACGGTAGATTTTTCTAAGTAAAAATTTCTTAAATACCATTTAGTTAACATAAACCTTCAAAAAAACATATGTCTGAGCGCTTTATTATATTATATTTATTTATTTCCCGATTAAGTTAACTCAAAAGTGTTTTAGGAATGGTAATACATACATACATATGTATGTATATTAAAAAAATATTTTCAAATAAATACAAACATTCATAAACGTCTTTACATTGGTTTGCCTCATCAAATTGTATTAAAAGACATTTTGAATAATCGTTGCCACATAAAGTGCCATTTACGAAAATTTTAAAAAGGTGGCAACTTTCTTCAAAAAATTTTGTAAACTCTTCTCAAATTTTTTAATTTAAAATAAATAAATTATCTTATAAATTTTTTGTGAAATAAAAATTCAATATTATGTGGCAACTCTCTTTAATAAACTGTGTAGATTCTTCTCAAACTTTTTAAGTTGGAATTATTTAATTATCTTATATATTTTTTTCGGTTTAAATTGCAAAAAGGTGGCAACCTCCTTTGAAACAACGTTATTTAGACTTTTTCAAACATATTTATATGATGGTTTTATATATATTTGTTATTTTTTTAGCAACTGTTTATTTCATAATTTTATATTAATTTAAAAATTTTGAAAACGTGGAAACTATGTAAAATCTTCTCAAATTTTTTAATTTGCAATAATTTATTTATTTTTTAAATTTTTAGTGAATCAAAAATATATTTGGTGAATCAAAAAATCAAAAAAAGGTGGCAAAGCCACTTTCAAAATTTTTAAGATTTTTCTCAACCTGTTGAACTTGGAATAATATATGTATTTATTTTAATAATTTTGTTCGATTAAAATTTAAAGTAGGTGGCAACCCTCTTTAAAACAATTTTATGTTAACCTTTTCAAGCTTATTTATTTGATAATCAAATATATAGTTGATATTTGTTGACAATTGCTTATTTCATAATTTTTATTAAATTCAAAATTTTGAAAAAGTGGCAACACTTTAATTTTTTTAACAAAATAACTTCATAATTTTCTTTAAAGTTGCTAAATCTGAAAATCTGCTCGCTTTCACGGTACGCAGCAATCACTTTCTACTTTGCAATCTCTATACAATCCACTTAACTGCTGAGGCACTATAAATTCAGGTGTTAACTACAACAACAAACACAACACAATATATTTGAGTGTAAGTATGCGTTAGCAAAAGCATTGTAAGGATCAGTAACGTAACTAAAAGGACAACTGCTCTGACCTATAAACACAAACGCCGATAGGTCATTTGTCTAAGAGTATTTGTCGATATTTATATGTATTTGCAAGTGTGTTTAACATATCGACAACACATGCGTTTAGCTAAACAACATTAGACTATGTCAAGCTGCTGCAGCCATAACCATTCACATACACACAAACATATAAGTAACAGCTGTTCACAAATACACACACACACAAGCCAAACACCAAGTGGCAATATTAACTCCTTCAACGTCTCCAGCAGCTGGCTGCAACGCGTGGAGGGAGGATGGTGGTTCGCCGCCTGACTTGACGCTCATGCATAATTCAGCAAAGTGTTCCTTTCACTTAACGGAATGCCAATGCAATTTCACAATCACAATAACAATCGATGCATTGCAATTGCAAATTTGTTGCTATTGTTATTGCTGTTATTTTAGTTGTTGTACTCGATATCAATATCCAATTCGTTGAAAATGGAATTTGTAAGCCATTGAATGCGTTGGTAAGCAATTACTAGACACAGAAACAATAGCAAAGTAATCCGAAACCGAATTTATATTTATGTTTGGAAAGCATAATATTCGGCAACATGTATTAGAAATTTAAATTGTGGCAATTAAAGGTTAGTTTTCAAGTTTGCATAGACCTAGAGCACAAATTATTTTATTATTTATATTTTTATTTATACGATTTCTCGGTTATTCAAATCAATGCTGGGATTGCTAACACGCCAAAAAATCTGTTGCTAGCCAAATATTATACCATATAGCCCATATAACGGTTCTTTATAACGAAGTGAAGTGAATCTATGCATAAAATATAGGCTTCCTGATGAACTTTTCAAACCTTATCTATTAGCTCATGTGCTTCTCAACTATTATTAGGACAAAAAATTTCCTGGAAATTGTAATTAAAACGCAAAATGTTTAATTTTTAATCAATATTTATTTCAAAATAATCCCCACCAACAATTCTGAAAACGGATACCACGGAATGGGAATTTCAGTTTGGGGGAAAAAAGTCACACAAAGCTAAACTTGGTAAATACGGTAGTTGAGCGATGGTAATCATTGCATTTTTGGGTTTAAGTGGCTCGATTCGATTATCCTTCCACAATTCCAGCCGTTCTCGACAGATGTTCTCAGGCAAAACACCTCAATACGGCCAAATAGAACTCTTTATTGGTCATCTGTTCCTCCGGAACAATTTTATGATGTACCAAACCACGAATACACTCATAAACCCATGTCTCATCGGCAGTTATAATGCTCACCATTAATGTGGGATAGGCATTCGCAAGGGCAAGCATATACAAAGAGACCTGTTTACGATATTATTTTTGAAAACGAATTAGCTTTATCACGACGAGTGAAAAGAACGCGTTTCATATCCAAAACCATTCTAACGGACTCACAAGAGACATCGAGCACAACAATGGTTCGCACACTTCTGTCCTGGAAATTTCAATGTGAAAGATACACCTCGCTCTGGTCGACCTATCGTTGAAAAAGTCGATAAAATTATGAAAAAGATTGACCAAAACCGTCACATAAACAGCTATAGCATCGCTTAAGAACTCAACATTCATCATCAAACGGTTTTAAACCACTGAAAAAAGGCTGGCTACAAAGAGAAGATCGATGTTTGGGTACCACATGAATTGTCTCTGAAAAATTTAATGGACAGAATTATCATCTGCGAAACGAAATGAAATCGAATCATTTCTAAAGCGAATGGTAACAGGAAACGAAAACTGAATCAAATATGACAATAATGTGCGAAAGAGATCATGGTCCCAGCGTGGTGCAGCTCAACAAATGGTCGCAAAGCCAGCATTGACACCTCGAAAGGTTATGCTCAGTGTTATGTGGAATTAGAAAGGAATCATCCACTATGAGCTTCTCCAGCCTAGTCGAACGTTTGATTCTAGATTTTGCTATCAAAAACTCATGAGATTGAAGCAAGCAATAGAAAAAATGGTCAGAACTGATCAACAGAAAAGGTAACGTCTTCCATAAGGACACTGTTGAATCACACACATCTTTGATGACTCGGCAAAAACTGGGAAAGCTTGTCTGGGAAGTTTTGACGCATCCACCGTATAGCCCTGACCTTGCACCATCGGACTATTATTTATTTCGGACAATGCCAAACTCTCTTAATGGAGTAAAGTTGATTTCAAGAGAAGCCTGTGAAAAGTATTTATCGCAATTTTTTCGCATAGAAAACAAAAAAGTTTTACACGAACGGAAAAATATCTCTAGCGGAAAAGTGGTCCACCAAAACGGTATATAAATATTTGGCTCATTAAAGTTTATTATAAATAAAAAAGAAAGAGTTGAAGTTTGACTAGAAATACGGAAAGACTTTTTCGACTGCTCAATATTTATACCTTGAACAGAATAGATCAAGTTTGCCACGAAGTTTTTAACATCCAAAAGGAAAGACCTTATATAAGATACTAACAGCCCGTCCCGGCATAGCACGGGGTAGACAATTATTTATTTTTGGAAATTTGGATATAAAACACTTCACAAATATTTTTATTTGTATCAAAAAAATCTCACAGTAATATTTGTATGTAAGTCTATTTATATTCAATTTCTTTGATGGTTTAAGTGGCGGGCACTTTTGAAAAATTAAAAAATAAAAATAATAATAATCAAAAAACTAAAATAACAGTAATAAATAATGAATTCAGTCGTTTTACATATAAGTAAATAAAAAACTATTAAATAAATATATTAAATAATAATAATAATATTCTTTAAAAATTAACGCATAAAAATATTATAAGTAAAAGTAATAATTACGAAAAAAATAAACAAAAATAAAATAAAAATACTAATTATGAAAAATTAAAAAAATAAAAATAATAATAATCAAAAAATTAAAATAACAGTAATAAATAATGAATTCAGTCGTTTTACATATATTTTTGCCACTGCACGTGCTCAATTCTGCTAAATAGCAGCGACAACGTCGAATTCTATCGGCTCTGTTAGCCGCCAAATCGAACATCATACAGAATTCAATTTGCACCTTCTCTATACTTTACATTCTCTGGCCCGGCGCGATTTCAGAATGCATTCTGATTCGATAAAAAAGGCCACGGCACTATGGCTGTTTTTTTTTACTTTTTAATTTTTTTAATTCGTAATATCTTTTGAATAGAAAGTCCAATTTAAAAACTATTTTATGGGTAGTTAAATGGTCTTGACCATAAAATAATTTATTTGGATAAGGATTAATATAAACATATAAATAGCATGGTTTGAATTTGGTTAGCATTTTCATTAATGTTTAAAATGAAAGAAGTTGTTGTAGTGACATAACTACAATAGTTGGGCATATGCTACCGCGGAGTTTTTTGTAGACGTTGTGATGTTCTTCAATATTGTTCTACATTATTTTGTTCTATCGCTAATAGTTTCGGCAGCGCATTTGACGAAAGGCATTTTAAGACTCATTTTTCTACTCCTTCGGTTACATTGTTCAAATTTTACCAAGGATCCTTAATTTTTTTTCAAAATGAAATGTAGCCTATGTCAAATTGGAAGAATGTAGCATTCTACTGGTGAAGGAATTTTTTAAGTCCGCCCAGTACTTTGTGAGCCTATTTATTACAAACATACAAAAATAGGTACAAATATTTCCTCTTTATAATATTAGTATAGATATATAAATGATTCGAACGGTAAGCTGAGTCGATTTGGCCATGTCCGTACGTCTGTATGTATATAAGGGATCAAGTTACATAGTGGCTGCACTGAGAACACTTTAGCTATGAAGGTTTTCGGTGCAGAGAAAGGCTTCAACTACGTTGGAAAGATTTTGTGGGAAGGATCTGACTATACTTAAAACGACTTGCACGCTGTTGTAAACTCGGCTATATGTAACTGCGTAAGCGGTGTTTACGCCTGCAAAGAAGATGAAGAAATCTCACGGTTTTGGTGAGATCGATTTGAAAATATGCTTACACCTTTTTCCCCCAAGAAGCTATTCATTTGTCGGAATTGCCAATATCTGCAATTAAAACTGATCAGTCATTTCTTATTTCTCTAGATATCTTCACGAAATTTTACATAGATTATTCCCAAAGCAACCGGCAATCTCCGAAAAAAAAATTTCAGATCGGAACACTATAGCATATAGCTGCCATATAACCGACCGTTCAAAATCAAGTACTTATATGGAAACCTTTGTGCCATAACTGTGAGGAACATTCTTCTTCTTGTTTTGTATTTAAGTGTGTCTATATTTTCTTGTGTGTATTGAGTTATTGTTTAATTTCTGTTTTGCTTCCTGTTTGCGCTACAGTTAGTTAGTAGTCAATTTAATTTCTCTTTTATTTATTTGCACATTTGGAAACGCGGTTCAAACTAACACATATTTCTTTTTGTTCTACAATTTTGCAGCACCAACACCAGCAACAGATGCCCCGGCTGATATAGCGCAGCGTTGCAACACCGAAGAGTGTCAATTGCCATATTGCTTCTGCTCAAAGGATGGCACACAAATTCCGGGCGGTTTGGATGCGGAAAAGGTAAGTGCCAGCACCGAGCAAAAGAAACAAAGTTGCATAAATGCTAAGCGACTCTTAACTTTGAAATAATAGTCAAATATACAGAAATATGTATGTATGTTTCGGTGAAGCTGTACAACAACGTTAAGCGGCGCCAAGCGCTGCTCCTCCGTATTGGTGCCATTTGCTAGCATCGCTTGCAAACTGTATCATAAATGCATAAATAAGCAAACTGGCGTCACGGGAGCGCAAGTTGCCACTGTACCGTTTGATTTCCTGCAGCCAAATGCTGCAGCTCTACCATTTCACTTGTCGCTCTTAGCCAGGTTATTCCTGCTGTTTGGTTTATTGCAAATATTTGTTATATGAGGAATGGTGATATTTAAGAAATCTAACGGAAATATAGCAGCAACCGTTGCATATTTCCATTCCGCCTTACTTAATCGATTTGGTTTCCCGTTTATTAGCAGATTAAAGGAAGTATGGTACGAAGTAAAAAATCATAAGTATTTAATAATCAAAGAATTGTGTATCCTTTAGATAGAGAATTATGGGATTAGTGTACTCGTGTTTATATGAGAATGCTAACAGTACCATCAGGGCTGATCTTTTCGTCGGAAACTGCCAAATATTCAACTATTTTGTAACAATGGTCGCTTTTTCATAGAAGAACACAAGAAAATAAATTCTGGAATATTCGAATGCAAATTGGGTTTTATCTCGGATAGCAATACCAGAACCTATCCCACTTACTCGTAACAAATGCATGTTTCGTTACGCCATTTCCTGATTCAACATTAACCAGACTTCAAAGACCATAACTAAAATTAAGTATATTCTAAAGCTGGGTAATAAAAAACAAAACCTACTCACTATTAAATTAAAAATAAATCTTGACGCGGAACTGCGCGCTTAAACAGAATGTTTTTTTGTTTATGTTTGCTTGAAGTTTGGTCTCCCTATGTCAATCAGCGTTTGTTTGCCTATCGATCCTTCTTTTTCTTCTTTCCAACGGAGGGAAGGTGGTACTGGCGGTACTGCGTCCAATACTTTCAGAGTTGGAGTGTGTTCATTCATTCAGACAACATGATGTGGCCAGAGTAGCCGCTGTTTTTTAAATCACTGAACAATGTCAATGTCGTCGTGTGTCTCGTAGAGCTTATCGTTTCATCAACTGCCAATTCGCAAAGAACCATATATCTTTCGCAGAATCTTTCCCTAGCAAACTCTTAATGTCGACTCATCAGATGTTGTCGTCGTCCAAGCCTGCACCATATGATGAGTGATTTGTAGAATTTGGTCTGTATTCGTCGAAAGAGGAACTTAGTTCTCAATTGCCTACTCAGTCCGAAGTTGCATCCTTTGACAAGAGGTTGTTCTGCCTTAGATTTTGAGGCGGTGTTTATGCTGGTTCCAAGATAGACGAAATTAGCTACAACATCGAAGTTGTGACTATCAACAGTGACATAGAGAAGGAGATATTACGTCTTGACCTCGTTTAAAACCAGACCCATAAGCTTCAAACCATTATCCAGGCCAATAACATCGTTATCATAGGCGTACGTCAGCAGTTGTACACTCATACTCGTATAGTAGATTGTACTTTCTCTGTTCAGATCTGCAGCTCGAATTATTTTATCCAGGAGTAGATTGAAAAAGTCACACGATACGTAGTCGCCTTTTCTGAAATCTCGTTTGGTATCAAACGGTCTTGGAGAAGTCCTTCCAGATCCTGACGGAGCTTTTTGTATAGCCCCACGTCAGCTTACGTATTAATTTTGCGGGGATCTTTACCAAATTGAATAACAGACTTGCTTGAACTTCTTCATTTCCAATAAAATACCGGCTACGGAATAATTTCAAAAGTACTTTTTGGTAAGTCCACTTTTTCACTAACACAAGTATTTGATTGGACCAAAACCCTCAGTGAAATTTGGGAACTCTTCGATAAAATCGAAAAAGTTAAAGAAAAAGTGCTTAAAAGCGTTTTGTTGGCATCAAAGGGAAAGCTGGATATCACAACATTTTTTATGGATCAACTCAAAATAGTTTGGTTGATGTTTTGGGTATTCAGATGGCCTGAATCTTTTGCAGATGACATTGAGTAAATTTTCTAAATTCATCAAATGCATCACTACTTATAATGACACTTGCGGTTATGAATATGATGTCGATACTGCCAAAAAAATTTATTCTTTCGCGGTCCAAAATTGAACTGAAACCAGAAAAGCCGAAATTCGATAAAGGCACTAGGCTTAATACAAGTGCTTGAAGACTTGCGTTAAGCGTTGACATGGTGATGTGGGCTCAGAAGACTATTTTGAAGAAGATAATGAAAATTTTCATTAAAACACATGAAAATGTAGATATTTCTTAGACTGAGTCAAATTTTATCAGACAGCAAAAGGCTGGGACAAACTCACTTCGAATTTTAGGAAAGCGAAGAAAAATATGGGGCTATTGGTCGCTTCTTTATTACGGAATTGCTTCTAAATTAGATATATTTTAATGCTTCAACATAACAATGACGCCTACAACTGTACAAGTTGTTATATTGGTTCAAAATGGTGATATGAGAAAATTGAGAATGATGAAGAGGGGGCTGATTCGCTGCTATTAACATTTAATGAGCTCATTAATTATTATGTGATATTAGAAGCAAGTGGTGAACTTCTATGAGAACTTTAAAAATGTGAATATTTTCTGAGGAAATTCAGATCGCAAATAGATTAGCAAAAGACTGAGGTTAACTAAAGTTAAACTTTTCCCATCTCTTTTGCACTTTCTCTTCTATCACTCTCCCTGTCGTCTGACTTTGAGATTTTGTCTCTCTCTTTCATCTTTGTCGCCAACTCTGTTTTTTTTCGCTCGATCCCTTATTTCGAACAAAGTATAAATATTCAATTATTCTGTAGTGGCTTTTAGGTGAAGAAGATATGGAATTATTTAATTATATTTAAAAAAATCGAGTTTTCTACATTCAAAAAATTATTACTATATAAATGATAATTTATATATAAATACTCTTTTACTTTAATTAAAACTTAAAACCTTCAGAATTTAATTACTATCAAAAGAAGTTTTTTAAACATTCCAGTGTTAATCAATAAAGTCCATTGCCGAGCAAATAATCCCAGAATACAGATAAAGTATTTGTTTTTCTTGCTTTATGGCATTTATTTCCGACACTAACCTTCATAAGAACTATAATCCTTCAGTCTTTATAGGTATGTATAAACATACATACATTAATACATATGAATACATATGCGTTTTGTGCTGGTCGTGAGGATAAATGGCTAGCAGCAATTGACAGCCAACAGTTAGATGGCAGGCAGAGGATTTATCGATGTACAAAATTAATCTCTTATTTGTGGTTAATTAAGTTATAATTAATAAGTTTCATAAGAAGCTTGTAGCAAAAACTATGAACCTAATGGTAGCATAACTCACATACATATCCAGCAATGGAGAGCGGCATTGGAATGTGTGAAATGAAATACACATACATATTGTAGTTTGTGGGAGTACATGGCGTATGATTAATGCTCATATGAGTAGACGTACGAACAGCGACAATATGACAAAGCGTTTGCGGATGTTTCTCCTGCATTATACGTATACAGATAAACATACTCAGATATACATATACATATATGTATGTACACATATAAAATACTACATATATACTATATGTATGTTGTGAGTAGTTATCATTCCATCATAATTATTGCTGCAGTAGAAGCGTAATCTTACCTTAGTTTGCTAACATACACTTATTTATGCACATTAGGGTGGCACTTAAGAATATTAAATTAACAAATTTTTCGGTCACAGGGCTATCATTGATGACACGAAGGTCAAAGATTATATATAAAATATTTTTGCTGATTTGGGTTAGGCATGTTGCACGGTGGGTCTTAATTGAGATATTTCTACTCAAAAAAATAAAAAAAAATTATATCTAATGTCATACTCATAAATATTATTCACAAATTAATTTTAGTCCTTCCACAAAATATCAAAGTTTTGTTACCCACCATAATAACTTCGAATAAGAAGTAAAAAATATGTGTAATAAATATATCGTAGCATGGTTTTATTTACTAGAAAATACAAGATCCCGGTGGTACGGCTGCCGCAATAAGGAGACATCCTTCCTCCATCCATCATAAAATACATAGGGCTCACCCTAGTTAGGAAGTTATTATGGAAGCCGAATATCGAAGAGAGAAGGAAAAAGGCATCGATTACCTTATACTGCTGTTGGCAAAAGATATGGCCTATCACCGAAAGTGGTCTTCTATCTCTACGATACCATAGTCAAGCCCTTTTTGTTCTACGGACTTTAGTGTGGTGGAGAACTATAGAAAATACCACACTTGCAATGAAACTCGAGAGCGTTCAACGCGTTCTCATCAGCAGTATGGCTGCGAAAGTTGCTATCAGAGTCAGAAAGACGACTGGGTACCTAAAAGAAACCGAATCTAAACATTCGAAAATTCTCACACACTTTAACTTCATACCGGATCACTAAGATCATGGAGTTGCCAAACCGAACTCTGGCGGCTCCTTCTCTGTTCATATACCGACGAGGAAGTTATGGGTGGTAATAAGCCGTTGGAAAAGAAGGACAGTAAGCTTTTCTATGGATGGATGGAAACTTGAGGGGAAGGTTGGCGGAGGAGTTTACTGTCAGGAGCTCGCTATCAGCTCAGACTTCCTGACTATTATAGTGTTTTCCAAGCCGAGTGCACCCTTCTTCAGTAAAATATACATCCACTACGTTAACAAAGCGGCGATACTAGCCTTGGTCTCATTAACGGTGCATTCAGGGTTGGTCAAGAAGTGCCTAACCTCAATCAATAGCATCGAGTCTCTTTATGATTAAACTGGTATGAGTTATTGGCCACAACGGAGTCGCAAGCAATTGTAAAGTTGATGAGCTAGAAAGGAAAGGCACCGGAGAACAATTAGTAGTAGAATGAGAGCTCCGGTAACCTTTTACGTTTTAGTACTAGATAGCTGAGCTTCGAGGTAGCTTGGTAAGCGCTGGACCACCATTGGTACATGCGCTGTCGCAAAAGTCTTTAGACACAAGATCGATCGCAGGAAATCTAGTGATCTTCTTTAGTAAGGCTAGTCACTCCCTAGTTTTCGGGCTTTTAACAGGTCATCCTTTTAGCATTCAAACGGTAAGGATGGAATTTTACCAGAAGAAGACAAGGTGGAAACAACTCAATACCACTTCCTTCACTGTCCCGCGTTTGGGAGGTCAAGACTTAAACACTTTGGAGCGCATATCTTCAGACATCCATCTTAAGCGTTACTAAGCTTTTCACACAGAACTACATATGTATATCAGTCCACATGCGAACTCTCTAAATCAGACATCTAACCCAACCTCACCTAATATCTCATTCAGCTTTTGTGACTTATGAAATCTGCTTTGAGGAATTCAAGCGAGATTTAAGAACGGCCCTATTATCTATACTAACATATCTCAGGTAAATGATTACGGCATACTTCTGCTAAGTCTACACATCGTATTTTGTTGTTAGTTGTTGCCGGTTGTTTAGATTGCGGCTCTCGAATGCAGCTACTTGCTGCATTACACTTCGCTACACTTAATTATTTTTGGCGCAAAGTTTGCCAAAGTAGCGCCGCTGCATCGTGCGCAAGGAGTCGTGTGTACGCCGGCAAATTAAAATTCGAATATCAAGTTTCTGCTTTTCCAGCATAACAATTTCGGGTTCAAATTTTTTACGTGCTTTTGCCGTGGTAGTTATTAGCTGTGCTTAGAAGGAACCAGGTACTTAAAAACTCATTATTTAAATATGCCAAGACTTACACGCATGATTCACTCAGCTGGAAAGCACTTTAAGTTTATTAAAAGGGAGTCAAATAACAGTGAAAAGTGAAATATTTTTAACTGTTCGATATTTCAAAAATGTTATTTAGTTCTTTGGGTTTTCTGCGTATTCAAGTGATTGCATAGAATTATACATCAGCATAATTTTAGAAGGCGGTAACTCGAAAACCATTTGAGATACCGACTTAACATTTTAGTATATTATTTTGAAAGGTGTAACCTATCGAACTACCGAAAACCTACATTAATTGTAGAAACTAAAATCAAATAATGCATTCTCCTACACCTAGAACCACCATAAACTAAAATCGATCGCATTAAATAGTAAAAATAGAACAAAAAAGATAAAATAACGCAGCGTTAAGGCACATTAGTACTACTACTTTCTTCAACGCACTCCACACAAAAACCAATCGCCACAAATAAAAGCATTAAGTCGCCTGAAATTGCAAACTCAGCTTCCTTGCATATTTTAATGCCGCAAATATACCAGCGCGCGCTGAGCGCTCTATTATTCCGGCAACACACAAACCACTTTATTGCCACAACTACTAGACACCGCTTACAAGTTCAATCTGCAACCAAAGCTGAGCGGCAATCGTCGCGAACGCCGACTGCAGCTGCGTACAAACATTTCCAATCGACCGTTAAATATTGCAAGTTGGCGGTGCCACAAATGCGACAAACACGCGATAGTGTTGCAAGCGACGATTAATGACAGCGCTGTCTAACGGAGCAGCGCTGCAATTTACACCACATTTCTTTTTTTACCGTATTATGAATCGAGGTACTTGCCGTTTGGAAGCGTCGCGTACTTCTTACGAATTTGCTTGCTTCGCTCTGCATTTTTAGTGCTATTACTTTCTGCTTTCTTTAATTTTTTTCGAATTTTTTTTTTGCATTTATCCATTTTTTTTTTTTGCATTTTTTCCAATTTTTTTTTTTTGCAATTTTTTCGGTTTGCACTTCCATTTGCGTTTAGGTTGACAGTTGCACGACGCTAAGTGCAACACAAATCTCTCACTCACCTCGCGCTCTTTGTTCCTCTCCACCGCTTCGCTCGCTTTGTGCTACATAAACTCACGCATTTTCATAGCATACTTAGCGGCGCACAATCAACCAACCAACCAGCCAGGCAGCCAACCAAGCCACCGAACACTTGCTCACCAATCGCGCTGATTATATGCTGATGGCGCGCTTTATTTGTCCTGAATTTTGCATAATATTGAATGGCATATTTCAATGCGCGCTTCCGCCACAAAAATAAATCACGCCCAAACAGAGGGGAGAAAAAAAAACAGAAGAAAGAAAAAACGACACCGACAAACAACTCATAAAAATAATGGATGTGTGAAATGAAAGCGAAACGAATGGCACAGCAGCGCTATGCGAAAGCCACAGGAAGCGCATAAAATCACCAATGGGTTATTTTTATTTGAGCGCCAGCGATTTTTCAACAAACTCTTATCATTATTATTACGTTTTATTTTCTTTTTATTTTATTCTTTTTTTATTTTTTTATTTTTTTGCTATATTTATCGATTCTTTTTGTCATTTTACACAATTTGTGTGGCGCTCTTGCTTTATGGTCAGCTGGTGTTTGCATTTATGCACCGTTATGCGCGCTGATTACGTTCGTGAAGGAGTCGAACTATTCGTTGAAAATCGTAGTAATCGCAGCAGCTGCGTTACGCTCACCGCAAATTGTAGATTTTAAGTGTCGTTGAATACCCGATAAGCGATTTATGAGCGTTGGCGTCATGCAAAAATATGTTGATGACAAGTGTTTAATGTTGTTTGCATACCTCTTATCGTTGAATGAGAAATATGTACGTAATTTGTGTTTTGAAGTGTGAGTTTATGGCGCGGCATTAGTTGGATCCTTAAAGCAGCGCTTAATAGTTATCTCTTTATTATGACGCTACGTCACGAATAGCTTATTTTAGTTAAAAAATAGTTAATTTTGGGTGAGTGGTGGGAAAAATTATTGGATATCGCTTTTGATGCAAAATTTTTTAAACGAATAGAAAGCAAGTTAAACGTATGGAAATTTATATTAGATTGTCAAAAAAGTATTGCGGTATTTTCGCTAGTTGGCGCTGAAAGCGCGTAGTTCTAGTTTTATTCGTCGCATCGGGTCATGCTATACCTTTTTGGAAAGCTCATTTCACACGCTAACACGTGTTTGTTTGATTGTTAAGTCGTTCGTGAGTTATAGCGTCGCAAACATGGTGCAAAATAAAGAGAAAATACGGCGTATTTTACAGTACTACCACGATGAAGGCAAAAATGCATCTCAAGCCGCCAATAAAATTTGTGCAGTTTATAGACCCGATACAGCTTCCATTTCCACCGCACAACGATGATTTCAACGTTTTCGTTCTGGTGTAGATGTGGTCGAAGATGCGCCATGCTCTGGAAGGTCTGTCGTCGAAAATTGCGATAAAATCTCTGAAAAAGAGACCAGCATAGTAGTCATCAAACCATTATAAACCATTTGAAGCAGCTTGGAGTCACTAAGAAGCTAGATGTATGGGTGCCACACGAATTGATTCAATAAAAATACCGCAAGACTTTTTTGACAGCCGATTATATTGCGAGATTGATTTCACTAAGCAAGCTGCATTATATGATTCCAAATAATTAAAAATTTTTAAACTCTAAAATAGCTCTGATAATTTATTATACTTTGGGAATGAAACACGTTCTTTACGATAACACTGAAATTTTTTCCAAAAACAGTACCGTAAATAGGCCTCTTTGAACATACTTGATCGAGCGAATACCATTTCCACATTCATGGTGGGCATTATAACTGCCTATGAGACGGGCAAATAAGTTTACATGCGACAGTCGACAATCATCGGGATTCCCCTCCATCCCAGTCGAAACCAAAAAATCAACACGAAAGCCGCTGCAAAATCACAGTGCATCATGAATTTCTTCACCATATTTGCCTCCGTGTGTGGTTTTTTTTTTCGTTTTGTTCTCCAAACTAAAACTTACGCTCCGTAGCACCCGTTTTCAGTTCATCGAAGATGTAAATCAAAATTCGCAATTTTTTAATCCGCCCTGCAACATGAGGCGAGCGTTGTCATGCTGAAAACTAGTTGCCTTGTCTCTAGTCGTAAATTCCGCGAATTTTTTGGCAATCGCTTACTTCAACTTGATGAATTCGGAAGCGTTTCTCACGCCCTGCTGACCCCAACAAATACTAAGCACTGCTGATTGGTCAGGCTCACATACATACGTCTTATCGGTTTAGAGCTGTCGTAATGGATTAATTTTTATCACCAGTCTTAATCCGATGCAAAAACGACTCCATTTGTGGTCTTCAAGCTGCATTTCTAACAATCTTCTTTCAACGTCCGTTGGCTACAACTTATTGACACCCAATTTCACTGCTTTTGAATACATCAGGATGCAAGGATTAAACGTCTTTGAATTGCTGCTAGAAAGCCTCTTCCAGTAACAGTAACATTCTTCAACGAGAAATGCTTACAGTACTTTTTCTTCACACTTTTTTGGGCGCCCAGAATACTATCCGTCTTCCAAACCACATTCATCACTTTTAAATCGTACAAACCACTTTTAGCTTGCTTAGCACGTGTGCTCAACTTGAGTATGTTCACCATAACCTTACACCAAAATACGATTACTTTTGACTGAGGTTTTCTTCGTAATAAAGAGGTTAAAAAACAAATTCCCATAGAAATACTTTTTCAAGCACAAAGCTCATCATTTTTGAATGAAAAGTGTTATTGTTGTTTACGCTTGCGATAGAATATTTTTGTAAATATTGCCGAAGTTTTACTATAATCTCATCAAACAATGAAGTCCGTATTCTTCATTCATCTTTAGTATCACAAGAAGGAAGAACCATTCCGAACCGTACGATATCCAGCGAGATATCATATAAGAAGACTCCGTTTGTGTGACTTCTTCATTCTATTTCTGGAGAAAAAAATACAAGCTGCAGAGCTAATTACAACAGATATATGTAATCTTCTATTTGAGTGTACAACTACTAGGGTACACCGAGGATATTGGTATCATTTGCCTCAGCAACCGCGCCGTTAGTTCTGCTTTTTCCAGATTGATAAAGAAGCGAAGCAAATGAGTCTGATTATGAACGAGGACACGAGAAAATATCTACTGTCATCAAACAAACAGTCGTCGCACTCGCGACTTGGTTCTCACATCACTGTTGACAGTCATAACTTCGAAGGTATAGATAATTTAGTCTATCTTGGAACTAGCATCAACACTAATAACAATATCAGCCTTGAAATTCAACGCAGAATAACTCTTGCCAATAGGTGCTACTTCGGACTGAGTAGGCAATTGAGAAGTACAGTTGTCTCTCGACGAACAAAAACGAATACTGGAAGTTCCTCATCATTACCGTTCTACTATATGTTGCAGACGCATGGACGATGACGGCGTCTGATGGCAAACTCATAGGAGTATTCGAGAGAAAGGTTTTGTTTTGCGAAATATTACAATCATTAATACATTGGCCCATTGGCAATGGTGAGTACTTCAGTCGATGGAACGGTGATATGTACGATATATACGGCGACATCGACATACTCCACTCCGGTGGAAAGACCAGGTGAAGGAAGGATCTGATGACACTTGGTACATACTTCCAATTGACGTAAAACACGGAAAGGAAGAACGACTGGGGTGCTGCTGTAAACTCACTCGGCTGTAGGAGCGTAAGCAGTGTCTACGCCAGTAAAGAAGACGAAGAAACCAAGCTTTCCTCAATTATTGTAGCCAGCCTATAAATATTTAGAATTACCAAATATCACCACTTCAAGTCTTTTTCTTCTTGCCACATTAACTCATATAAAATCGTCAACTAAATTGCTATCAAAATTTAAACACACTTTTAAATTCCCCAAAACATCTGTTTCTGCTACTTTTAAAGCATAAAATGCGCCGCACACAAATTGCAGGCACAAACAATTTAAGAGGCGCCTCAATTTATCGCACGGCAACCGACATTATTTCAATGCACCCGCTCTTTCACTCAACCAACGCCTGTTCGTACACTTTCGTATTGGTTTCGATTAAAAAACAAAGTACAAGAGAACAAAAAGGCAAAATTGTGCTCATAAATAACTTTTATGTATTAAGCGAAATTGATATTTTACCATTTCCGATCAGCGCAATTCATTTTCATTCTTACATTTCCGCACTTTCGCTTGCCAGTCGTCCTGCCGACGACGCGGCGCACGCAATGCGCCACTCACCGCGTGCCGCCACACGCCAAGCGTGAACAAATCGTTCAATTGCTGCTCTTGCCCACTTAAAACTTACACTTGGCGCGCACGTCGCAGCTTTGCGGTCAGACGGCAGACGGCTGACTCCCGCCAGGACCCTCGACAAACCGCAAGCGGCACAAAGGTAATGCACGGACATAGACGACCGAGACGAAAACTACGCAGAGGGAGCTGAAAGAGACCACCATGAAGTCTCGCACACAAACACACACACAGAGTCGCTTGCTGGTGTACGCGCGCCGGCGAGCGAGCAATAAATTATGTTGTGCTGATTATTTTAAAATTACTTGCAATTGATGTGACTTCTTTTTATGCATCTATTTTCCGTTACATCTTTGTATTTTATAGTTTTCTTCCTTTACTGCGCTCCGCACGCTTCCTCTGCTTCTGCAGTGCAATTAAACTTTTTTCTTGGTTTTTACTTGCGCATTTCTTCGCTGCTTTCGCTTTGTTCTTGCTATTTTGCGTGCTTTGTAATTTTTTCTGTCACTTTTTCTTCTTCTTTGCTTGTGTGTTCACTTCGTGCCTTTAACGCGATTTCTTAGTCAGCAAAAAGTGCCGCGTGCTCATCTAATTAAGTTCGAGCGCTTTGAATATCGCATTGCATTGTTGTTTTTGTGCTTATTTGTGCGATTGGCTGCGCGCTCGCTCTTCTTCGTTTCCAATTGATTGATTTTGCTGATTTTGCCTTTGTTGTGTGAAGTGCAAAATACGTTTTTTTCCAATTACCATCATTTTCATTGCAATTACCGTTACTTTTATAATATTTTTGCTTTTCTTTCTGTTTTTCAGATTCCACAAATTATCCTGCTAACTTTCGATGGTGCTGTAAACTTGAATAATTACGATCATTATTTGAAAATCTTCAACGGCAAGCGCACGAATCCAAATGGCTGTGCAATTCGTGGTACTTTCTTCATGTCGCATGAGTACAGGTGAGTCAGTACATAGCCGGATATGACCATATATGTATGTATGTATACCATAGTAAGATGAAAATAAATATAAAGATAAAGATAAATATAAATATAAAGATAAAGATAAAGATAAAGATAAAGATAAAGATAAAGATAAAGATAAAGATAAAGATAAATATAAATATAAATATAAAGATAAAGATAAAGATAAAGATAAAGATAAAGATAAAGATAAAGATAAAGATAAAGATAAAGATAAAGATAAAGATAAAGATAAAGATAAAGATAAAGATAAAGATAAAGATAAAGATAAAGATAAAGATAAAGATAAAGATAAAGATAAAGATAAAGATAAAGATAAAGATAAAGATAAAGATAAAGATAAAGATAAAGATAAAGATAAAGATAAAGATAAAGATAAAGATAAAGATAAAGATAAAGATAAAGATAAAGATAAAGATAAAGATAAAGATAAAGATAAAGATAAAGATAAAGATAAAGATAAAGATAAAGATAAAGATAAAGATAAAGATAAAGATAAAGATAAAGATAAAGATAAAGATAAAGATAAAGATAAAGATAAAGATAAAGATAAAGATAAAGATAAAGATAAAGATAAGGATAAAGATAAAGATAAAGATAAAGATAAAGATAAAGATAAAGATAAAGATAAAGATAAAGATAAAGATAAAGATAAAGATAAAGATAAAGATAAAGATAAAGTTTTCGATTTATTTCTGTTCCTAGTTGAAATAGAAGTTGAATTTTATTTATAAATAAGAATCAGTCTCTTTAAGGAAAATTTCTTATCATTTTTATCAAAAAAACAGAAGGTTTGTTAAAAAAACGAAAATCTGTCTATGTAATATATTGGAGTTGGGTATTATCGACCCGACATTGTCCATTATTGTCAATACTTTGTACTATAAACTTGCCACATACTAAAACACAATCCCCAATCACATGGAGTTAAGTCAGCGGGATGTTCGAAAATTCTGATGTCAGTGAAATCAGGGAAATATGGATCCGATACAACCCATCTTTGGTACACCGATATACTAGTATTATTAGGAAAATATTCTCTCTGAATTTCAATTGTATAGGGTGATTTTTTAAGAGCTTGATAACTTTTTTTTTAAAAAAAACGCATAAAATTTGCAAAATCTCATCGGTTCTTTATTTGAAACGTTAGATTGGTTCATGACATTTACTTTTTGAAGATAATTTCATTTAAATGTTGACCGCGGCTGCGTCTTAGGTGGTCCATTCGGAAAGTCCAATTTTGGGCAACTTTTTCGAGCATTTCGGCCGGAATAGCCCGAATTTCTTCGGAAATGTTGTCTTCCAAAGCTGGAATAGTTGCTGGCTTATTTCTGTAGACTTTAGACTTGACGTAGCCCCACAAAAAATAGTCTAAAGGCGTTAAATCGCATGATCTTGGTGGCCAACTTACGGGTCCATTTCTTGAGATGAATTGTTGTCCGAAGTTTTCCCTCAAAATGGCCATAGAATCGCGAGCTGTGTGGCATGTAGCGCCATCTTGTTGAAACCACATGTCAACCAAGTTCAGTTCTTCCATTTTTGGCAACAAAAAGTTTGTTAGCATCGAACGATAGCGATCGCCATTCACCGTAACGTTGCGTCCAACAGCATCTTTGAAAAAATACGGTCCAATGATTCCACCAGCGTACAAACCACACCAAACAGTGTATTTTTCGGGATGCATGGGCAGTTCTTGAACGGCTTCTGGTTGCTCTTCACCCCAAATGCGGCAATTTTGCTTATTTACGTAGCCATTCAACCAGAAATGAGCCTCATCGCTCATCGGACGTAAAGCGCGAAACACATTTCGAACCGAACACTGATTTTGGTAATAAAATTCAATGATTTGCAAGCGTTGCTCGTTAGCAAGTCTATTCATGATGAAATGTCAAAGCATACTGAGCATCTTTCTCTTTGACACCATGTCTGAAATCCCACGTAATCTGTCAAATACTAATGCATGAAAATCCTAACCTCAAAAAAATCACCCGTTATATTCCATACCTGGTTGTCAAAAGTCACGTACACATACTGGTTTCCATATATTCGGTACCTCGGGGCTGGAACAGGTTTTGATGGATTTAGAAAGAAAATTCACTAAATTACAGTCAGAGTTGTCAAAGTACGAAACAAAGCGGGATACTTTGAATAACTGAGTAGCAAGTAATGTTCTGAAAACCTAATCAGATTTGTTTCGAATTGCTGATAACTTTAACTGCCAAGCAGAGTAGTTAATTTAGTTTGATGAAATAGTTTTTATATAACACAAATCGTTGAAAACTCGCCATTGTGTTTATTAGGAATCCTCAGGAATATGTGGACATTTTCTTAACAGACTTAACAACTGCTCTAAGCCTTTCTTAAATTTCTAACTAGCGTGTGGTACAAACTTCACCAAATTTTTTACCCACAAAATAATCTTCCCAGTCACTCTCTCCAAATAAATGAATTCATGCAATAATTATTGTATGCCATTTAAGGCCGTTTCTCCAAATAAACAGCACTCATTTCCAAGCGCATTAAGCTTACACAACTCGCATTTGTACGAATTGTCTGAAAGCAGATGAGTTTGCGCAAACAGCAACACATCAGCACTTTTGACTGACACATGCTAGTCAAGGCAACCAGACGTAGTCTCACACACACACACCCCCACGCATATGCAGCTTGCAACAGCTTACATCGTTCGTATCACCAATTGAAGTGGCAACAAACTTTTCAGCACATCCTTCATATGAATGCGTGAAAAAAAAAATCGCAAAGTTGCGTATACGCCCTGGCGGCGCACTCAACTGACTTTCAATGAACGGCACTGTCAAGCATATGCAAAAGCGCTTAAGGCTACTACTGTGATAAATGAGTAAACTTCAACTTGCATGCAATATTTCGCATACAACTCGTACAACAACAAGAGCAACTGCAATGTGTATAAATACAATAAAATAAACTTAAAATGCTGGCAGCGAGCAGAAATTATTTTTAGCGCATAGCATTTGAGAGGCAATAGTTGGAAAAACTGCTAGCATGGCCGGCAAAAACTAGAAAGTTGAATTTTTAAATGTTTAAAATTTGTTTTCTATTACCATTTTTTTTGGCGTTGTGTAAGTTAATGCTTAGACAAGTAAGTGGGAGGAAATTTTAACTTTTTATTGTAAAAAAAAAGTTAAAAAAAATAATGTTACTCTTGGAAATTTGTAGCGTTATCGCGCAATTTATATCAATATTAACAAATTTCTTCTTGAAATATACTGAAATTTTTTAACAAAAAAAGTATTTTTTGAGCAGTCTTTTATAACAGAAAATCCTGTCGCATGGAGTGTGTAATTATAGCCTTTAGTCTTTGACTAAATCAACAAATAATCAATGTGTTTGCTAAACTTTAACTGTCTATCGAATTGCAGTGAGCTTAAACTCAAGAACTTATACTTGAAGACTAGCTACCCGCAGACAACATCTTGGCAGTGTTAAGGGTGTCACTTTAATTTATGGCATATGCGTTCAATGACTGATATATTTAGCCAAGTCTACAACCTTTGTTTACATTTAGCCAAGTCTGAGCTTAAGTTCAAGACCTAATATTTGAAGACTAGTTACCTTCAGACAACATCTTGACCGTGTTCAGTGAGCCACCTTAGATTATGGCTAATGAGGTCAATAACCTTTTTTATACATTTATCCGAGTCAACAACCTTTGCTTTGGCATTGAGCCACGACCTTTTTTTATATTTCACGTCAATGATCCATTTGTCATTTGTCGAGGTCAATTGTTTACATTTTATGAGGTCAGTGCCCGTTTTTTATACATTTGGCCGAGTATATAAACTTTGTTCAAATTTAGCCAAGTCAACAACCTTTTTTTATGTTTCAGGACAGTGAAATCCATTTGCTTATATTTTATGAAGTCAATGACATTTTTGTTTACATTTAGTCAAGTCAACAACCTCTAGTCAAAAACCTCTAGAAATAAAGTGTTGTAAAATGTAACTAGTACGAAATGGCCTACTTTGTAACTTGTTCAGAGCTAAAGTAATTTCCTACAGGTTGGCTCACCAATGTGTATAAACTTGAATGAGTATACGCAAAATTTTCCATCATTTGTAGCAATATGTGGTCTGTGGCCGCAGCTAACCACAATTGGATTGTCCGAAATGCTAAATTAAATATTTTATGAATGCAGTCAAGGAAGTTACGCTGTATCCAAAGCATATAACAATTACAAATGCTGTATATGTAGGTTCATATACCTAATAAAAATGTACTTTAACAAAAAGGCAAAATAGCACCATGCAGTTTAACAAATTATAAACGACTTATATGAAAATATGCTTCATTTGATTCAAAAAGTCCGTATATCAATATAGATATAAAAATAAATTAGGGTATTCATTATTTCCCAAATTGACAGACAGCTCCCAAAAATACAATTCTTGCCTTAAAAAATAATGTCTAACGTAAAATCTTTCTTTACTTTCAATGAACATGAAATTTACTGATTTTTCGCATTCAACTAGCAAGTCTAAATTTTGAAAAACAATATTAAATGCCGAATTTTCGCTTTACAAAGAAGTCTCATTGACTTTTTTTTATAAAAATACTTCTCTAAAAATTATACAAAATTAATGTTATACATCAAATGTAATTGATTTAGATATTCTCTGTTGCTCATACGACATGGTGTACTGTCGTCTGCATAATGACCTCAACTTGAAAAAATAACACCCTAATATCCATATATGTCTCTAAGAAATTATTATACATCATATTTCCTCATTCCACTCACTCACATATTCCCACCTCCACCCTCTAATATGACACATGTGCGTAATCTACTCAGAGCGCACTTCACTTGAACTGCTGAAAAGCGTCACGAGTCCAAAAACCCAACGCAGATGATTTAATGTGACTGCGTTTCATATTGTTTCAAGTTATTTCGCGTTGCGTTGATGTCCTGGCGACATAAAATATGGCACTCTCTCTACGCTTTCCACTCTGTCTGCCACAATTTTTACAATTTTTTTTTGCCGGCTTCGGCTGTCAACTGCTCTCAACTATATTTCGGCGCTTTCCACACATTCAAAAAATTTGAAACAGCAAGATTTATTTGATATTTCAAGTGTAACTTCATTTCCACGACACAAAAAAGTGCAGAAGTTTCTGTGAACTATGTAAGTACAGAGCTCCAAAAAAAAAGTCAAAATTCAAGTACTCTTGTAAAATGCTCTGAAGCATTAAGTTTGAAATGTGTGGGCTTTTGAGTACTTGCTCACTTAAGAAGCGGCAAAAGTGCGTACGTTGAGTTTCATTTTTTTGAAGAAAGTTTAACAATTTAAGCACTGAAAGTCGCCAATGTTTCGCTACTAAGTATTTTAGTCTGTTAGGCTGATTATATATGGAAAAGTGAAGTTATTTTTTGACAAGTAATGGAAGTAGTTTTAGAAAAGATACTGCTGGCAAAATATAAATATTTTTAAAAATGTCTGTAAATTTTGCAACCACGAAAATGGGTTCTAATATATGATGTGAAATATAACCGATATTAAACTTCACAAAATCTGTAAATCGTGTTCGATGTTTGAGAATACTGACCTGGTAATAACTTCTAAGATAAACTTTTCGTAAGTTTTGTGAGAAATCATAAAACTATCAGCAAGATAACACCTCATACATAATGCAGCTGCAACAAAGGGTTTCTTTTCAGACCGAAATATATGTAGTATTAATAAACTTGTACGCCATAAGCCACGACTGAAACCCCATTAAAATCTCTGAAGAATACTTTCGCAACAGGCTTAATGCGGCGGTCGACAATTTGATTCTGCTACAAAGCTAAGGCAGTGTATTAAAGCCGAATGAAAACTACCGCTTTCTCACTTTACTCTCTAATTGAGTTCATGTCAAAATCCATGAATACTATTATTTGAGCTTACGAGGATGAAATAACTGTCTGTACGTTATACTTTTTTCGTAAAAAGTGAATTGAATTTTTGGATTTTATTCTTTATCAAAAATAATTTTAGTTTTTTAATATTGTATTAATAAACCTGAGGATTGACTGTATTTAATTAAAGAATATAAAAAGATTTATATGAAATATAAAAATTAACAGAAGACGCTATACTTATTTTGTGGACTGCTTTTGGTAGTGGACATTTGCCACGTTGTCCTCTTAAAAAGAAACTGCTGAAACATTTTATTGTCGCTATTCTTAATTTTTCAATTTCCTCAAATCCACCTCAATATCTTTTAAAAATTTAAATTTTGAAAGTTATCGTCTATAAGAATTTACTGCACGATAGTAAAATAACAGCGTTATTGGTTGTTGATTTTATTGTCGAAATGTGCGTTTATATAATCAAACAAGAAAAAAATTTTGTTGAAACACCTGATTGTTTTCACTGCTCCTTAATTGCACAGAACAATGCTTACGATATTTTCATTTAAAACGAAAAAATACACAATTCGCTTCGCTAGTTCCCATTATTTCTGTAAATAAAAGATAAATGGTTATTATGTATGACACAAACTTCCCAGGCGAATGTTCGCTAAAGATAGTTGGTTCAGCGTATAGATGATGTGTCTCGGTCTAAAAGAATTTGAGCAAAGGTCTATCGTTTCTATTGGGTTGACCGAAAAGAAACCGGTGATTTTGCATACAAACGGCGTTGACAATTTTTTGAACGGCTTATAACTCTGTTATTGCATTTTTGCTTTTGTCAAATATCAGCTGGTACTTTTACCTTGCCTTAGAAAAAAAGATATTTGGGTACCACATGAATTGAAAGAAATTCATTTAACAAATCGCTTAAACGTTTGTGATATGCATCTTAAACACAATGAAAATTATCCGTTTTTGAAGCAAATCATAACTGGAGATGAAAAATGGATTATTTACAATAACGTCAATTGAAAACGATCATGGTGTAAGCATGATGAACCGCCACAAACCACTCTAAAGGCTGAAATTCACCAAAAGAAGATTATGCTATCAGTTTGGTGGGATTGGAAGGGTGTGGTATATTTTGAGCTGCTTAAAAAGAACCAAACGATTAATTCGGATGTCTGCTGTAAGCAACTAGACAAATTGAATACAGCTATCAAGGAGAAGCAACCAGAATTAGTTAATCGTAAAGGTGACATATTCCACCAGGACAACACTAGACCGCACACATCTTTGGTCAGTCGCCAAAAACTGAGTGAACTTGGCTGGGAACTTTTGATGCATCTACCATATAGCCCTGACCTTGCACCCTCAGAATACCATTTGTTTCGGTCTTTGCAAAACTCGTTGAACGGTAAAACTTTTGATAAGGACAAGGATATAAACTCCCACTTGCTTCAGTTTTTTGCAGTTAAATGCCAAAATTTCTATGAATTATGAATTTATAGGAAAGGTGGCGAAAGGTCATCCAACAAAATGGAAAATATATAATAGATTAAAATTCATTCTAAAGCTCAAAAAAATGTTTTTACTTTTTTTGAAAAAATCACCGTTTTCTTTTCGGTCAACCCAATACATAGCAAGTTAT
Source organism: Bactrocera correcta (assembly GCA_027475135.1). Classification (NCBI taxonomy): domain Eukaryota; kingdom Metazoa; phylum Arthropoda; class Insecta; order Diptera; family Tephritidae; genus Bactrocera; species Bactrocera correcta. The sequence continues at coordinate 65,270 of JAPZAG010000024.1, forward strand.
ATAATTTTGTTTTCTATTTCATATTTTATAACTAGAATTGGGTTTAGTGAACGCTGCTAGACAAATTATAACTAGGCTACCAGCGTATGTGAGAAATAATTAAATTCTTCGAAACTATATTAAACAAAATGAATGGATGGACTATATCACGCGGACTAATGCGAACTAAACATAAATGCTAACATGGCAGAACTAGAACGTTTGATAAGAAAGCACTGAACTCTAGAATTTAAGCCACCATTAATAAATAGTACCAAGCCAACAAATGGAGAGTAAACTACTTGGGACTATTTGTAGGCAAGAAACTTACGTGGAAACCAATCTTGGACATTAGGGTAAACAAAAAACTTCACACATGTAAGAGGATGGTTGGGTCCAAATGGGAACTGACGGCTGATGTAACGCATTGGCTACACACAGCAATTATAAGGTCGTTTAAAACATTCATTGTATTGGTAAAGTAACTACGGAAAATTAATATGCGGTGAGGTGAATGGAAAGCATACAAAGAGCAGCTAGTGTATGCATCAGTAGAGCTTTTAGAACAACACCAAAGTCACTAATTTAACGTCATTTTACTTTTGCTGCCAACAGACATGTTCTGTAAGCAAGTGACAGCGAAATCAACTCCTTCACTGCCGAAATCCTCTCTAATAGTCGCCTGTAATTAGTAGACTTCTAAAATACTTAGTAAGCTTCCGTTTCTACCTAATACAAATTTTCTACCTAGCAAAAATTTATGAAATCCTAAAGAATTGAATTTAAAATCGGTCCCAAATATAGTCCTCCCTTCCAGAGAAAAATAAAAAAACCGGTGTGGTGGACAGGAACGCAGAGATAACCATTTCTATGGATCCAAACAATATAATTAAGTAAAGGGTTGTTTCTGTTCAACAAAAGTAGATACCAGAATCGCCTTCCGACTACCAGACTTCCAAGCGGAGATAACATCAATTAAAGAAAGCCTTCATATTCTGACAAGGAGTTCGCTCATATCAAAGAATGTGTATACAGAATTTTCAGATAGCCAAGCTGCTTTGAAATCATTGAAATTTCTTGGGGTTACAACAAAGATAGTGAAAAATGTCCACGACCTTCTAGTGGATCTAACATTGCACGATAAACTTGCCATAACATAAATTTATCCTTGGTAATTGTGAAGCAGATGAATTAGCCAAGCAGGTACCATCCTACAACTTGATTCCAATTAGAGGGAATTGTTACACCTCCGACTACTTGTAGATATCAAATCGACATCTACTTTTAGATATGTTGCAGATACTTGCAGATACTCGTATCTAAACGACAAGCATGTTTTGTTGTAGCTGAGTCTTAGTGGAGACAAGCCCTGTCTTGCTCAACAAGTTGAAAACGTCGTATGAATATGAAACGCACAGTTAGACCACTAAAAGGAATGACATACTTTAATAGGAGTGCTGGCAGGTCACAAGGCAGCAGACTAGCGATACCACACAAGGACTGTTGTAAAATCTGTCAGGAGGTAAAAGAAGAAGAGACAATAAAATAAATTCTCTGCAAATGTAAATCTTTCTTTTTATCGGAAATATAAAATACCGATTGAGTTTCTTGACGGTGTTTTCGAGGTTGCACAGTTAATACTTTTTGTGGGGTCGAACTTCATCAAGAACACGGGGTTGTACAGAGCTGACATAAAAGAGTGTGAGCTTCAAAGTAGACCTCCCAAAGCCATGAGGGTGTCGCCAAACAGCCACTCTACCTACATGGCAATCCATCGATAAGGCGACATAAAAAAAAAAAAATAATTTTAAATTTTGTATGCCCATCTGGATATAATTTCATTCATTTTAAGTTCTTCTTCGACTTTACTGGCGTAGACATCTCCTTGAGATACCAAGTGCAGCCAGCTCCTTCCGTGGAGTGGAGCTCTTCTTCTTCCTCTGCTTCCACCGCTGTATACTGAATCGTAAACCATCTGAGCTGGAGTATTCTCCTCCATCCTGATAACAAGACATAGCCAGCACAGCCGCTGTCTCTTAATTCGCTGAACTATGTCAAGGTCGATGTATATCTCGTAGAGCTCATCGTTCCATCGACTGTACTCGCCGTAGCTCACTCGCAGAGCACCATAAGTCTTCCGCAAAATTTTTCCCTCGAACACTTCTAAGACCAACTCATCATATATTGTCATTGTGAATGTCTCAGCACTATATGGCAGGAAAGGAATGATAAGAGACTTGTAGAGTTTCCCTTTTCTTCGTCGAATTTCTTTCGATTGCCTACTCTATTCTAAGTTCTATATATGGATATAATTACGAATTACCTAAAATTTTATAATATCAACCCAAACTTTTAGAACTCCAATTCCCAACAAATTGAAATTGATATTCCCCAATTGAAATTCGGTTTAAAGGAAATATATTTGCATCGATTTAATTAGCTTTTAACTCCGAAAGCTTTTGCTACGCATTAGCTCAACTCTAAGTCTTTCTTTATTTCCAAATAACTTCAGCGGATTTCCCGCTTTTCGAAAAGTTAGCAGCCTCCACTCAAAATACGGACAACATTAACCGGGAAGACTAAAAGTTTTGCGGCATTAACTGCAAAATAAAATTTTATGTTTGCATAATTTGCAACAAAAGAATCAACCGCATGCAATAAAGTTAAAACCAAAAAACAGAAAGTAAAAACAGAACAACAAAAACAAAAAACACATCGACTAAGCTGAAATCCAAACAAATCTGCCACAAAATTGAACACTATCTGCACTCACACACCGCCACACACACACACACACATAAACCCACCGAATGCAATGAGTGAAGTGCGAGTGGCGCTGAGAACGGTGGTCGCCATTGTTGCATGCAACAATAGCTGCAACACAAAATAGAAATTAAATTTGCAAACTTTTTTGGCTGGATTAGATTACTTGTTTACAACACGAAAGTAAAACAAAAGCCGCAGCAACAGCAACAACAGCCAGCGCCACAACAGAAGCAACTAAACATGAATGCGCACAACAACACAAGCGCTTGAATAGCTTGTATGAGTGTGTGCGTGTGTGTGTTTGAGCAGGCAATGACGGAGAAACGGTGTAATTTGAATATGTTAAAACCCTCGCAAGTACATTGTTTGATTTTTATTGACGTACACATCCGCTTACAACCATAGGCACACACACACACCAACTCCAAACATGCAGCGAAAGCCAGCACCACCACCACCACCACATATAATACAAGGATATCCTTTACTTTTGTTTAATAAATTATACTGCCATATAAGTTTGTTGCTGTTGTTGTTAGTTGGCTGCTGAATAATATATCATTGTTTGGATTTTCGGTTTGCAGTCGGAACCGCATACCTATTCTGCATTACAATAGAAATTTAATTATTTTATTATTATTTGAAAGAGTGGCAACTAGCTGCACAAAGAAGGCAGCAGCGTTGGGTGTTATGGAAAATGTTTTTTATCATTCGAAAGAACATTATTTAGCATTTGATTTTTGAAGGTCCATCCGTTGAGCCCAATTGACTCGTTTGAGAATTTCGACTAGTAACTGGTGAATAATCCTCGTGATGTTTCGCTCCAAGGCCTAAATCGAAGCGGGATGTTCCGCATAGATTTTCGACCTTACATATCCTCACAGGAAATAGTCTAACGGTGTGCTATCACACGATCTTGGTCACCAATCGACCGACCCAAAATGTGAAATTATCTGCTCACCAAAGCGTTCTCTCAATAAATCCATTAATTAATGGAATGTGTGGCAAATGGCGACATCTTATTGAAACCAAATGTCGCCGAGATCACGAGCTTCAATTGCAGGCCCACAAAATACACCAAACCCTTGTTTTTTACTTAATAAAATGACAGCTTTTGAATCTCTTCACGTTGCTCTTCGACCCAAATGCGGCAATTTTACTTATTTACATACCAATTGCGCCAGAAATGTGCCTCATCGCTCAATAAACTTTAACTAGAAAGCATCGGATCTACTTGCAAACGGCGCCAAATCGACTCTCCTCGGTCTTCGTGTACACTCTCATTCTCGACTGCCATATTGTGCTCACTACATCCACTTGGATCACTCTTTAAGTCTAAAATATCTTATGACGCAATTTATAAAGGGTAGTCGAAAAAGTCGTTTCGTATTTTCAATCAAACTTCAAATTATTTTTTTTTTTATGTTTATAATGAACTTTAATAAAGACATATGTTCTATTTTAGTCGACCACTTTTTGCTATTTTTCCACTACGGACATTATTCCATCAGCGTAAAAATTTTCTGGTTTCTATGCGAAACACGGCAATAAATAATTTTCACAGGCTTCTTTTGAAGCCAACTTTACCCCATTCAGGGCGTTCTGCTTTGTCCGAAACAAATAGTAGACCGATGCTGCAAGGTCAGGGATATATGGTGGATGTATCAAAACTTTCTAGCCAAGCTGTCCCAGTTTTTGCCGAGTCATCAAAGAAGTGTATGGTTTAGCGTTATCCTGATGGAAGACGAAGCACCTTCAGTTGATCAGTTCTGGCCGTTTTTTTCTATTGTTTGCTTTCATCTCATCAGTTGTTTACAGTAAACTGTAAAATGAATCGTTCGACTAGGCTGGAACAGTTCATAGTGGATGATTCTTTTCCAATCCCACCAAACACTAGCATAGCCTTTCGAGGTGTCAGTGCTGGCTTTGCGACCATTTGTTGAGCTGCACCACGCTTGGACCATGATCTCTTTCGCACATTATTGTCATATTTGAACCACTTTTCGTCTCCCGTTACCATTCGCTTCAGAAATGGTTCGTATGGTTTCCTTTCAGCAAAGAATCAGCCCTTTAAATTGTTCGCAGACAATTCATATGGTACCCTAACATCGAGCTTTTATTTGTAGCTAGCCTTTTTCAAATTGTTCAAAACCATTTGATAATGCATTTTCAGTTCCTTAGCAAAGTCATGCCTGCTTATGTTATGGTCCTGGTCAATGTTTTCCATAATTTCATCGACTTTTTCAACGATATATCGACCAGTGCAAGGTGCATCTTTCACATCGAAATTTCCAGAACGGAAACGGGCGAACCATTGTTGTGTTACATGAACTGATACAGCATGGTCTCTCTAAACTTCACAAAATTCATTGGTGGCTTGGGTGGCATTCTTCCCTTTTTATACAAAAATTTCAAAATATTGGAAATTTTTTCTTATTTTTCACTGATTTTTGAACAACTGTAACCTTTTTTCAATTTCCCCGAATTTTATTTTTTGTTAAATTAGCTTAAAATCTTTCCAATTTTATATGATATGAAGTATTGTGATGGGTAGCACTGGAGATATATGACTGCCATGACTTCTATTGACAAAATACAAAAAGACTTTTTCGACTTCTCAATATTTTGAGAGTGGTAAACAATTACGCGGCGGTGGATACGTAATACTAAGTACCAACGAAACTCCACTTCACTAAGTTAAAATTCCAGCGTAGTATCAACTATAATTGTTTCCTTTTTCATATATCACTTAAATTCGATAATTTACATATTTTTAAATTCACACCACACACTTCATGCCACTTCGGTATGCGGCACTATTTCGCAAATGGCTCAGAAACTACGCCACCGGCACATAATATTATTAGCCAATCAAGAGCAAATTATACATTGCTGAAGTAAGGCAGAAACTGATTGCTGCACCGCAGGCAAATTTGATGCTTCACTATGCCCATCAAGTGCACTTTAAATATATTCAACTGAAAGTCCCAGCAATTGGCTGTGCCCTGCAAAAACCCAACCTGCCCCACAGGCTTTTGGCGCTATTGCGGCTACTTTGCAGCTTCCTTCACCGCCTACACTGCGCAGCGATGGCGTTGGTGATAACGGCGGTGATAACCGCTACGATTACAAGCGCGCCGACGCGTAGTAAACTGTCTAACCACTTCCTAAGTAGTTAGCTTTTAACTTGCCCCAAGGGCACAAAAGGGAATAAAGCGAAATCAAAGTGTTGCGATCTAACGCGCAGCTGAGCTGTTCTGCCCACTCGGCAGCCTTGCGCTAGCCTGGTAATCATTACGGCTATCAGTACAATCAGCCGCCTCACTATCGCTGCGTCCATAATATCAGGGCAACAGCACGCAGGTAACTTCAGCAAAATCAGTTTAAAATTTACCGACTTCCGTTGCTGCTCAAACGTGACAACCTCATCAGCAATGCTGCGGGTCTGCTGTGTGCCTGAGCAGTTAACGTGGCAGTCAGTCGTCGCCTAACAACTGTGTTGCACATAAAAATGTTAAAAGTTCGTGCAACAACGCTTTAACCACAAGCAAACGTCCATCAGCTCAACTGAAGCAAGTGCGCAGCAGTAAAAGCCACAGTAAAAGCAACAACGCAATAAAAGCAAAGTGAAAGCATTAAAATGGCAACAAAAATCAAAAGGAGAGCGAAAGGAAAATACCATGTACACTAGCAGCAAGGAAAACCCTCTTCCGCGAAAAAGGATCGTCATAAGCAAGTAAGCCAAGTTTGTGAGGTAACCTCTACTGAGTTGTGGCTCAAATTCCAGTTGCTTTGACATGAATTTTTAGATATTTGAATACACTTGACCCTACCGCATCATATTCTCGGATGAAGGTTATGTCGCGGACACGAAAACGATCAGTCACTCGAATGACAGATCCGAGTTAAATTTTGGTAGAAAATTTCTTCACGATTTCCATCATCTATTCATAAATGGATTGAAAAAGATTTTTAAAAATGAGGTCTGTCCAGCTGACCCTGTTATTATGATGGAATCTACCTTGAAAAATAATTGATAACTTTCTTCCATGCCAAAAATTCGACTACAACAAAGTAAGCCTGGGTCTAAACGAAAACTTTCTGAACATTGTATTGCCGATTCGTAAAACCGTAGCTCCTTCAATGCTAGAGTATGCATACAGACGCCGTCTCTTGAAGAGCTCAGCTCGATGATGACAATGATAACAATCAACCGTTTTCCTTAGGGTTTTCAGTAACAGGAAGATTCTTGATGGCTTGTCCAACAGGTGGTACTTCGGACTGAGTAAGCAATTGAGATGTAAAGTCCTCTCTCTCTCATGAAATGGGATGAAAACAGTTCAGCTCTGAGAGTATTCCACGCAGTAGGGAGAAAGAAAGAAATCCAAGCTTTTCAGCTCAAGTATGGATAGTAATTGATACTGGACTCTTCTTCAATATGAAATTGAACTCTGCGGAAAAATATTTCTGTTGTTGAAGGGATTTTCTTTAGCCGAACCCGACTGACCGAAAAGCGGCATGACTGCTCTAAAGTCCACAATATTGTTAAAACGAGTTTAGGCGGTCCAAATTCGAATCATTTCCCATTACGTAGGTTCTACTGACTTAGGAATGGCGGGATAGCAACAAAATCCAAAGTTCTCGGAATACTGAGCTTCCGATGTTAGTTTTGCAGTACTTTGGTTCTTACAAGAATCTAAAGTAGAATAGAGGGTTATTTTCACTTATCAAGTCCAGTTTATCGAAATTCGAATAAATTTCTTATAGTTACGTCTACCTTACCATTTTGGATTCGTCATCAAAAAGCTTACCGTGTGTAGAAAAAGGTAAAATAACCAAGCGGAAGCGTAAATGAAAACTGCATAAATGTTTCCAACTTTGTAATGACCTGTGCAGCCGCAACAAGCTAGCCGCGCCGTCCACAGTCTCTCAGCGTACAGTCACCATGAACAGCTGTTATTGCCAAAGCTCTTAAAGCATTTGCCACCCACTACGCCGTTTCGACACATCGCCACGCCCCAAGCAAAGTGCACAATGGCGGCAAAAGAAAAAAAGTTCAAAAGCCGGTGGTAAAAATAATTTTATACTTTTGACATTATGTTGCACGTAAAGGTAAAGCACAAAATAACCAACAAAAAAGTAAATGTGGTGAGGCTTTGGCCTAAAAAGCATACAAACTACGAAGTGTTTGAAGTGCGACTGCTGGAGGCAAATGACTTGAGGGGTTTCGGCCAAAAATATGTCGGCAAGAAATTACTTGAACTTCAAAGTATGTAAATAACTCTTTGCATAGCTTAAAGCAAAATGGCGAACTAGCCTGAGTGAGCTCAAAATACTTTAAGACGCCGCGTAGTTAAAGATTACGCGGAATTTAAGCATCAAAGAAGGGGCTTCAGCAGAATTCACCACTTTAAAGAGCCGCTTTAACTCGGTGAAAAAAATTTTTAGTTCCACATAATTTTCCATGAAAAATCGTGGGAACATGGAAACGTCGAAAATTAATTAGTTATCTTCTCAATTATAATACGCTTATCACTAGAACTTAGTTCTGTAATCAATTATTACTTTGGTTGGTAATATTAAAGTTAACAGTCCACGGTCGAATAAAAATCCGTGATCATTGAGGTTTCGTATAACCGATGGTGATCTGCTTAAAATGTGAGATCTTACCAAAAGCTCAAGACTACGAAAGCCATGAGTTTGTCGAAGTAATAACTGCTCCGAGTTCTCTTACACTCAAAGAGAGTCCTGTTATTTTTATACCCTGAAAAGGGTATATTAAGCTTGTCACGAAGTTTGTAACACCCAGAAGGAAGCGTCGAAGACCCAGTATAGTATATAAGTAATGATCAGTATGTCGAGCTGAGTCGATTTAGCCATGTCCGTCTGTCTGTATATATACAAACTAGTCCCTCAGTTTTTAAGATATCGTTTTGAAATTTTGCAAACGTCATTTTCTCTTCAAGAAACTGCTCATTTGTCGGAGCGGCCGATATCGGACCACTATAACATATAGCTGCCATATAAACTGAACGATCGGAATCAAATGCTTGTATGGAAAACTTTCAGATTTGACAAGATATATTCACGAAATTTGGTATATATTATTTTCTAAGGCAACAATGTAATATCCGAAGAAATTGTTTAGATCGGTTAACTATAGCATGTAGCTGCCATACAAACTGAACACATAGTTACTAACAGAAATGCACCTGTGAAGGGTATTTAGCTTCGGTGCAACCGAAGTTAACGTTTTTTTTTGTTTTGGGTAGAGGTTATCTTCTTCATTTTATTGGAGTTGTTTTTTACTTGGCGGGTCCTAAACCCAGCGCACAACCCTGGAGAGCGATGTTTTGCCTTCTCACTTTAGCTCGCCTTTAAACGGATGTTTTTTTGGCAATCAAGAGGATAACTCGTGTAAGACAGGAAGTCGTGAGCTGCTTGAGCATGTATGTGAAAGGATGTTTTCTGATCAATCCCAAATAAATGATGGTCAGAGAACTTTCCTCACTTGCATGAACTTGTACACATGGCTCCATCCTCTTATAAAATAAACGCGTAGTGCTGTCTACGCCAATAAAAAAGAAAGAAAGAAAGAGATATCGACATCCAACGACCAAAAAGGTATTTATCAACTATTCAGCCATAACCGCTGCCGTGGTTTAATAGTTAAAGGCGCGTCCACTCGAAATGACTTGGTTTCAATCCCAATTTCCCGATCATTTTTAAAAAAAGTTCTTTCTAAAGCGACAGTCTCACTTAAATCTGAGTATTTATAATAATATATATTTAGTTGGAGCCCTCTAGATTACCGTGAAGTTGGAACCTAGAGATGATATATGTACGGAAAGAGTTTGCTGGTAAAAGCTATATATCTATGGGAAGATAGGTAGATTCGAAATCAACGATGCACACAGGCTTTTAGGAAACTCATTGTAAAATCATTGTTTCTGTTATGTCCTCTTCCCTCTTTCTGTAATGTCCTCTCTGTCCCACCACGTGCTTCTGATAAAGTTCATCAGTACGAAAAATTTTAGCTATGCAACTTCCGAAATTTAATCAAGAATCTCTCGGCCAACACGCAAAGAACATGTTTTAAAGTCACCTCTTCCGGTACTGCCTGCAAACTTTTACAATAGTCATTGTGTGCTGTTTCCAGTCTGCTGGCATGTCTACAAATTAGACAGTGAGTGATCTTTTAGCACTCTTGCTAGAGTATCTATGTACCATAAGTAGTATTCAGGCCAAAGTTTGCAAGGCTTGTTGAGCAGTTTAGGGATTGACTCCAAAATGACTCAGTTAAACTGTGTTTATAACATGTTTTTCTATTAAATATCTACAAGTAGTCGGCGGTATATAAATTCGCTTTTTGCCGGAGTCTAATTGTAGGGTGGCCCCTGTTCTGGCCAGTTCATCTGCTTTAAATCAATCTATTCTATATTTTTCTGGTATAGACCAGGAACACAACTATAACCTGGGACCGATAACAGGTTTATCTGAAAACAGAATGTTAGCTTAAAGCATCCTTCTATTATCCTTCATGAAACTCTACACGACTTTAGTGATTTCAAAGCCAAATATATAAGTTCGGAGGACTGCTATATATATTTCTGGCCTAGGCAACACTAAGTGAATTGTTTTATTTAAAGGGAATTAAAAAATTCATCTCAGCCAAAAAAATGGAATTAACTCGTGAACATTTTCCAGCGATCATTTTTCACAAGTTTCGACGTGGATTATCACGACAAGAGTGCATCGATGAACTAAAAACTTTATATGGCTATGAAGCACCATCCTATAGCACTGTGAAAAATTGTTACAACGAATTCAATCGTGGCCGACGCTCGCTCAAAGACGAATTCCGTGAAGGTCGTCCAAAAACAGCCGTTGTGCCAGAAAACATCGATGCCGTACGTGAACTGATAATGCAAGACCGTCATGTAACATAACTTCAGATAGTGGCATGCCTATGCATTTTTCCCACCAGCATACATTCGATATCGCATGAACACCTGGCCGTAAAAAAGGTTTGTTCTCGTTGGATCCCGCACAATTTGGCAATCGCTCAAAAAAAGGCTCGTGTGGATTGGTGCAAAGAAATGCTGAAAAAATACGATCGCGATGCTTCAAAAGACGTTTATAAGATCGTCACAGGTGACGAAACATGGATCTATGCGTATGAGCCCGAAACAAAACAGCAATCGTGTGAGTCTTCCAAAACGAGCCAAATCCAACGAAAGTTGTTCGTGGAAGAAGCACTTCGAAGCAAATGGTCGCCTGTTTCTTCGGCAAAACTGGTCATGTGGCGACTGTTCTGCTTAAGCAACGTAGGACGGTCAATTCTGAGTTGTACACTACCATTTGTTTGCCTGAAGTCTTCGGAGAAATTCGAAAAACGAACAAGAGCAGACGAATCATTGTGCACCATGACAATGCGAGCTCTCACACATCGGCTCAAACCACCGCCTTTTTGACCGGCCAAAACGTCGAATAGATGGGTCATCCGCCGTATAGCCCTGACTTGGCACCCAATGACTTCTTTTTATTCCCACATATCAAGAAAATAATGCGTGGTCAACGATTTTCGTCGCCAGAAGATGCTGTTGAATCATTCAAAAACCATGTTTTGGAGGTGTCTCAATCGGAGTGAAAAAAGTGCTTCGAAAATTGGTTTGAGCGCATGCAAAAGTGTATAAATCTTGATGGAGAATGTTTTGAAAAACAATAAAACCATTTTCGTTGATAAATATTCCTATTTTCATTATTAGGCCAGAAATATATATAGCAGCCCTCGTAGGAAAGAAAAATAATGAGAAAATAACAAAAAGCCTTTAAAGTGTCGACCAACTTTTACTGCTCTCTTCTGCTAATAATGTTCAAAAATTTCGTTTTTTTCTTCTTACATCTTAGCAAATGCCAATAGAAATAACAGATTTGAAAGTTGTCCAGTCTTTGTTTTGATTCAAATCGATCGAGTTCCAATATGAATTTAGGAGTGTCCTTCCACTGCTTTTAATATGCTGGCATCAAGCTGTCATTACCCACAAAGATGTCAGTAGAATACTGAGAGAACTTTCGAGTTTTTCAATATTTTCAGGGGAAAACTGCTTTTCTGAATAGTAAGAACTGAATAAATATTTTCACGATTTCATTAAAGAAAAGTTTCAACATTACAAGAGATTAATATTTCTGCATCTTTCAATTGTGACTGCATTTGTTATTCGTGCGGCAAATAAGCATCAACTTTGTATCGCTATTGTCTAAAGTGTTTATATGTATAGTTTTAAGTAAATATATGTACATATATATGCATAGGTTTCGTTTCATTTAACTGCGATTATTTTAGCTTTCGAGAAATTTCTACATCCAGTAGTCAGCTACAAAATTTGTTGTTATTATTGCTGTTTTTCTGTAACGATATCTATTCTTCTGCAACATATACAATGGTAACTTTCTATTGTATGCAAATATGCTTATCCACCTGTTACCCTCGCTCTAAACCGCTGGTTAAATATCAAAGACTTACTCACACATACACATACATTTATGCACATATGTATGTTTGTTGTATATGTTGTCATTTGCAAACAATAGCAATAACACTTAGGACTTTCTAGTCATATCAGCATCGTCAGTTAGCCAGAAAACTAGAAAACCTTTGGGGATGCACAGGCGAGTGACCAAGTCAGAGCAGCAATCTATTACATAACCTCTAACAACACGGGTGAGGCACCAAACTTTAACTAAATATGCGCATGTGTGCAGATAATACTTAGGTGGTGGCAGCTGAAATTTCATAAATGTGCCAGTTAGGTATGCATGCGCTGTGGAAAAGTTCAGTTCATGCATGTGGCAACACTTTTCTATTATTTCGGCGTCAATCACATGGCTTTTGTGTGCTACTTTGTATGTGTCTGCATGTACATATAATATATGCATATATACAGTAGTATGCAGCTGTTAATGATGCCGTTGTCGCTGACTGACTGCTATTATGTCACCCTGCCCTTTCTGTGTCATTGCTGCTGCCACGACGCTGGCACTGCTATTGTTTTAAGGTTTTGCTCCTTTCGTCTGGCGGAAACGATCATTACATTGAATTCCTTTGTTAGTAATTTGTTGTTGTTTTGTGTAATATGTATGTTTGTAATCGACATTAAGGGTCTGTGGCAAGCGGCATGCTATACACTGAGGACACATATAAATATATGTTTGCAACTTTTGTAACCAAATGCACTTTCTAATTCCCCTGGGGGCCGACAAACGGCAGTATTTGGTGTCCATTGCCGGTTTTCCATGTCAGCAATTGTCATGTCGCCCTGTAACTTATCAGTGTACATATGTATGAACAACAACATCATGTAATTTAAGTTGTTAACTGTGCATTTAGTATACTTGCAACAAAATGTACCCAATCGGTAGTTACATAATATAATAAATATGTATGTGTATGCATTACATATTTACTCATATCTTAATGAAATAATCCCTGGAGTACTCTTATGCAATTTTCGTTTATTTAAAATTATTAAATATTATCTCTAACTGTGGACACTTCTTATATACTTCTATGGAAATTTAATTACTGCGTACAAAACAGAATTAATATGAAAGTTTCTCTTTTATGTGTTCTTCTTCTTCTTTATTGGGGCTTACGGGACTAAAGCCGGGTTTACAACAGCGCACCAATCGTTCTTCCTTTTCGCAGTTTGATACCAATTGGAGATTAAAAGAGTAAAAAAGTCCTTCTTTCCAACGGAGTGGAGGTCTTCCACTTCCTGCTTCCCCGGCGGATACTGCGTTCTTCTATACATACGACATGACCTAGCCAGTACAGCCGCTGTCTCTTAATTGGCTGAACTATGTCAATGCCGTCGTATATCTCGCAAAGCGCATCGTTCCAACGACTGTGGTATTCGCCGTTGACAATGCGCAAGGAAGCTTAAATCTTCTGCACAAACTTTCTCTCGAAAACTCGAAACGCCGACTCAGCAGATGTTGTCATCGTCCATGCCTATGAAACATATAGGAGATGGAGGATAATGATACAAATCACTCAGTTTGGAATTTGGTCTGTGTTTGCCAAGAGAAGACTTTACTTCTCAATTGCCCACTTAGTCCTAAGTCCTGTTGGAAAGAATTATTCTGCGTCGCTTTTCGAGGCTGACGTTGTTTTTGGTGTGAATGCTGATTCCACGACAAACGAAACTATCTACGACTTCGAAGTTATGACTTTCAGTACTGACTTGAGACTTGACTGTTTGTTTGATGACAGGAGATATTTCGTCTTGCCTTCATTCACTACCAGGCCCATTTGCTTCGTTTTTTTGTTCAACTTGGAACAAGCAGAACTAACAGCGCGTTTGTTATGGGCAATGATATCGATGTCATCGGCATACTCCATCAGCTGTACACTTTTATAAAAGATTGGACCTGCTCGAATGAGCTCTGCAGCTCGAATTATTTTCTCGAGCAGTAGATTGAGGAAGTCGCACGATAGAAGTCACGTTGTCTGCAACCTCGTTGGGTATCGAACGGATCGGAGAAGTCCTGAAAGAGCTTTTGATTTTCCTTGACGTCCGTTTACATAGCCGTATTAGTATTTCGGGGATACCAAGTTCAGACATAGCGGCATAAAGAGAGCTCCTTTTCATGCTGTCAAAAACAGCTTTGAAATTGAAAAAAAAGGGGAGTGTGTCGATCCTCTTTGGATTTGGATTTGGCACATAATGAATATCTGGTCAGTTGTTCATTTTCCAGGCCTGTTCTCACACTGAAAAGGTCCAATCAGTTTATTGACGGCGGGTTTCAATCTCTCACATAATATGCTCGATAGGGCTTTATATGCGATGTTGAGCAAGCTTATCCCACGGTAGTTGGCGCAGATTGTGGATTGGGAAGAACACGCTTGATTTCCAATCTTCGTTCATGCTTTCGTCCGATCATATTCTACAGGGAAGCTAATGCATGCTCCTGATCAGTTCTTTTTTACGGCATTTGAATAGTTCGGCTGGCAATCCATCGACTCCCACCGCTTTGTTGTTCTTCAGACGCGTGATTGCTATTCGAACTACTTCATGGTAAGGCGACTATCGTCATCGATTCGGGCAATCAGGTTCACCATCTCCAAGAGTTATGCTTTCACTGCAATTCAGCACGCTTGAGAAGTGTTTCCTTCAAAATTTTTGGAGGATCTTGCCAGGTGTACGAGCTCACACAAGTACGAAGAGTACTCTGAGTGCCATTCACTTGGGAGTGGCCAGAAACGTTTCTTTTACATATGACTCAAGCAGCTCATGACTTCCGGTCTTAGACCAAGTATCCTTAAAGTAACCAAAAGATATCCATTTAAAGACGAGCTAAAGTGTGAAGGCAAAATATCCCTCCCCAGTATTGCGTTTGAAAAGAACAAAAGTTGCATTTTGTCAACAAAAAAGTTATTTCAAGCCAAGATTTTGAAGATTTGCATATCTTCTTCTTCTCATACATCTACATATAGGTTAAAGTTTAGTCAAAACGAGATATTTAAATGAATAAGGGTCGAAAATATAGACTAGTCGTTATATTTTTTAGAATAATTTCCCTTCAAAATTCTCATAGAAAGTCAAACTTTTGTGGAAAATACACAAAGACTATTACGAAAGCCAATGAGCATGCTGCCAGCCCAGCTTATGCAATCAAGCCAATTGTGAATATGCAAAACTTGGTAATACGTAAGTACATAAAAATGACTATTAGGACACTTGTTTACATATTTACAGTTGTTAAACATGCATTTGTGTGTAGCAACATGAGAAACAATATAATAAAACTTAAGTGATAACAAAATTCCCTTAGCAACCAAATCCCTTTAGTCATATGCAAATCTTAATTTGCACACAAGCACACACACACGCACACGCACTCAAATAAATATATTCATTTATTTTTGTTGTATTTTGCATATACACTACATATACTCGTACAACTTAAAACCACAATGTAAATATTTCAGGGTAACCCAAATGTTTTGCACTAAGAACAATAGTGAATGCATTTTATTAAAACAATGTTAGCAACAACAACAACTAAATGCATGCTTGTTGCATATACAATACAAAAGCGTATATGCAACAATATTAGTAGTGCAATTGTATATTTAAGGGGTTTAAAATTTCGAAAAAATAAACAAAACTAAAAATGCAAACGAAAACAAAAACAATAACAAAAGGGTCACCCATTTATTTGCATGTCTATTCCCAAATTCCCAAATGTGTGTGTAAAACTTTGGCATTGGCGGAAGTTGCCCCAAACCGAAAATAATAAAAAATGCACGTAAAGCGAAATACTTCTAAAGGATATAAAATATTTATGAATGCATATACATACATATATATATATGTACTATTTGTTATATGCTTGTATAGATTTATGTGCTGTTGCATTGAATGCCAGCTTTGTTGGTCGGAGCAAACTAATATAAGGAAAATAGAAATAATAATCAGATTTGTAATATTGGTTTTGTTGTTGTTGTTGTTGTTGTTGTTGTTGTTGCTGTTGTTAAAAATATTAAAAAACAAAGAAAATGTATCAGTTTGTATGCATCTACATATATTCTATAGTTGTCCGATTTGAAATAAACAAATATTCGGAGTTGATAGCGCTATCTTGGACAATAGTCTACATACATATATATATAAATATGTATATATGTATATATACAGTCAAACTTCGTGAAGATATCTTGTCAAGTAAAAAAGCATTAGTTTTCCTACAAGCACTTGAAAATGATCGGGGAGTTGGTATATTGTTGTATATATGTACATATATGATTTTACCTAAAAGTGGGCGGTATCACGCCCACCAGCTCGTATAAAGCCCCCTCATACCATCTCGGGAATAAAATTTATTGTCTTTGGTCTATCTAGTTATTACTTAATTGCTTTTTCAGTAGTTTTTAGCGGTGTCATAGTAAGCAGGTTTATTTACCGATTTTATCCATTTCACACTGTCTTATGCGAATTCGGCTATCGTAGCGTGGCCTACATTAAAACGCTTTGAAGGCTTTGTATCACTCACAGGCTTTGTTTTTCATAAAACTTCACTGAACGCTCCCCCACACGAAATTAGCTTCGAATTACAAAATTTGAAACAAATTCTTTTTTCAATATTTTTGTCCATTGTAAAAAACGAACTACTGACTAAAGCAGCGGCTGTAAAAAAAAATGGTTGAGAGGTCGTGCTCATATTTGGCATAGTAAGGGGTTTTTCGATAGACACACTACAGAAGTAGACCCACAGGCACAGTACAAAATGTTCCCGTGGCAGTGAAACAAAGAAGTGTCCGCAGTGTAGAAAATATTGCTACCGCTAGCGCATCAATTGAGGTAGACCCAAATCAGTCTCTCACACATCGTTCTCAAGCGTTGGGCATCTCTATGACGTCATTGTGGCGAATTTTTCGAAGAAATCTTGGCCTACGACCTTACAAGATCAAATTTACACAAGAACTGAAATCGCTTGACCACCAGCATCGTCGTATGTTCGTGCATTGGGCTGAGCAACAACTTAAAACTGATCCGGATTTTCACCGAAAATCAGCTGCAGCGATCTGGATGATATGGAGTTGGACAAAATGTGGTTTCAACCTGAAAGCGCAAGAAGCCACAGAGCGAGTGGCACAATCGATTTATTGTAAATCAAGTTTGGTTTCATGAAATGGTAAAGTTAATTGGTCGTCTCGATAGTGCGATTTGACGGCGTTAGACTAAAAAAAATCGAGTACCATACATAATGGCATCAAATGTACTTTCACAAGAACAAAGCATTTCATTAACATCCCAAAACGTTTTTTTTTTATTAAAAAAAACTTTTGTAGCGCTTTTATTGAAAAACGCAAACAGTCCATCCAGCTTAGCAAAAAAATATACATATTTTTTTAATATCTTTTGCCCGAAGAATTTAATTACAATTTCCGCGCACTTTCTTGTCCCAAAATAACTCTTTATCTACAGGTAAATAATGTCACATAAATGTCAAATTTCAGAATAATAGTGTCAAAAGATTAAACTGTAATTTTTGATTTAACACAAATTATCCATAAATTCAATTGGTTTATTCGTTATTGACACCAAAACCAATGTCGCATATGTATATACACAAATATATATTCCTCAATATAATACATAACTTTTAATTCATTATTCAACCGTTTTATTCTGACAACGAGTATATGTATGTATATGTTTACAATCGAGCATGTTTTCCGCACAAATATTTGTCAATAAACCTAACTTTATTTGGCTTTGCTTAATTATTTTATTTTATTTATTTTACTAAATTAATATTTCATATTTTTCTGTTGCAGCAATTACCAACAAATTCAACATCTCGGCTATGCCGGACACGAGTTCGCCACCGAGAGTATTTCACAACAACAAGGACTACAAGACAAAGGCTACGAGGAATGGGTTGGTGAAATGATTGGCATGCGTGAAATTCTCAAGCGCTTCGCCAACGTCTCCGTCAACGATGTGGTCGGTATGCGTGCGCCATTCTTGAAGCCCGGACGCAACACACAATATAAGGTAAGCTGTTGCGGATGCACATGCAAATATTTATTTAAATAGAAAAATTTATTTATTTTATAAAAGTGTTCCGATAAATATTTTAGCTATAAAAGAAAAACGAGCATTTTTCTAAATTTGCGAACAAACAACAAACTCGGGTCTAAAGCTCGATACACTTGACACCGCGATTATCCGACTTGTTTAACTTGTCTGAAAAATACACTGCGGATGTGCAAGGCAGACCTTTGCGCCCAAGTCCTTCTCATTCGACTCAAATTTCTGTCTTCTGTATGACTTTTCCAGGTTTGGAAACTGCACCAAATCTGGAGAATACGGTTTGTGTCAGATGTTCATAGACTATAGTTCGATCAATTTTTCTATACTACGATGAAGTTGCAAGCCACTGCGTTATCAATGGGACCGTTTTTTCTGCGATTCGGCGTCGAACAAAGCCAAAGATTAGACATAGTGGTGCCCTGTAACTGTATTTTCGTTCTGCATGTAATATTAACTACAAGGTCCAAATACCGACCGACCGTTAAGACAGTCCTCGCCTCAGGTTCGCAGGGAGAAGTCCACTGATTCGACTTTTTCGTTGACACCACGTTTTACGAATGTTCATGGGGACTCCTTTTGATTGTTCTTAGACGGTGTCAAATATTACTATGTGGTGGTCTCATGATCTCAACGCTTTATGATTTCAATGTGTTATTTTCCTACCAAAAAATGGAGTTCTTGAATCTGAAACTGCGTATATCAAGGCCTATTTTCTGACAACCGGATCAGTAAAATGAATACCGGGTTTTTCAATAGGAAAGGTATAATTTCAAGGTGTTGTTTCAAAACTACAACTTAGTCGATTTAAAGAAAGTATTTGGACTTGCACTCGTATAAAATTGTTCTCAGTCAAGAACTGAAGCCATTGGACCATTAAATTTGCCTTGGAACAACTTGCAAACGATAACGATTTTTTTAAGAAAATTATCTTCTCCGTTGCGGCTCACTTTCATCTGAAAGCTCACCATTACATTCACCTAAATTGACAGTCTGGTGTAGTTTTGGTGGATTCATCGGTCCGTACTTCTTTGCAAATGAAGATGGTGACACCGTTACTGTCAATGGAGATCGGTATAGATCGATGATAACCAACTTTTTATGGCCGTAAGGAGAATAAGTTGATCTTCACAACATCTGGTTCTAATTAGACGTGGCTACTTGCCACTTAGCACATGCAACAACCAAGTTATTGTGAGAATGGTTTGGAAATTAGATTATTTCAAGAAATTGTGTCAATGAATGACCTCAAAGAAGTTGTGATTTAACATCATTAGACTAATTATTGGGGGGTTATTTGAATTCACTGGTATTTAGCAGTAAACTAGACTCCCTTCAAGCTTTAGAAGTCAATATTGAATGTGATATTTAAGGCAAACAGTTTGTTTTAGTTGAAAAAGTACGCGAAAATTTCGTTCAACGACTTATTTCCTGCAAGAAAAGTCGTGGAGGGCATTTGAATGATGTTGTACTCAGAACTTAGACGTATCGATTGTACTTCACATTAAATTAAAAACATTTGTTCGTCCTTAACAATTAATGTGTTTTTTAAGGGAATCATAACACTCTTTTGTGAAAAACACTGTATAAAATGTAATTAAATAGCTATCATTTACAAAACATCATCACACAAATATATATCAGAATAATCATCACAAGTTATGTGAGTTCATTCTCAACTCACCATCACTCAAATTACGTTCCAACTCCGCACCACTGGTCTAAGTGTCCGAATGGTCAACTTAAAAGAAATATTGTCTCACATATTTAAGTCTATAGATGAGATTTCAATTTCCTACAATTGTTTAGTACATATTTCACTTGTCTGCTTTGTTAGTCAACACACTGTATGGGTATTTGGACTATTTTGTTTGTGAACATTCATAGAGTTATGCATTGAATATTTTTTGTAAAAACTCCTAGGCAAAACGCAATACATGTTAGGGGCATTGAAAAGACTACTTGCCACACACATGTATCCCCTCATGTTTGCTCACATTACCATGATGATTTCAGTGTACCCATTGTGGGTTACACACTTCAGTCAACCAACGATTGCAGCTTTCTACAATGAAAAGTCACATATATTTTGTTGTTACACTGGAGAATTACATCAAATGGATTTTTAAGTGCTGCTGTAGCAAAGCCCAACATTCACTTGTCAACAACTATTTTCACTCAAAAATTTGTAAAAGGTCCAAAATATGGTTCTTAGACAAGCAGCAAATTGTATAGTGTCGGAACAGGCCAAATGGAAATTTTCAGAAACAACATACATATTCTCTTATTAAACTGCTTTATCTGCCTTAAATCACTTTGGATATTTATTTCTTTCTCTCTCTCTTCTTTATCTAATATAATGATAGTTTGAACTCAAAAAATTGAGAGTTCTTTTGTTCTAACATCAATTTAGCTGGGTGCTATGATCAAACCGAGAAACACTCCATAAACTTCGAAATATTATATACGTTCACATTCGACTTTCGGAGCAAAGCAATATAGATTGGTAGGGATATATTTAACAACTGACTAAAACTTACATCAGCTGTTGAAGTATGTCTATTTCATTTGTCATCAATTTCTCTGCAGGGATGATTTTGTCTCTTGTGTCTATGCTTACATAAATATTTTTTGTCAGTATTTCATATGAACAACAATAAGTAAAGCGTTAAGTCAGTTACAAATTGTCGAAAAATTTAATGTAAGCAAATTGCATCAGGCAAGGTCTGAATTGTCATAGTCCTGTTGAAGCAGGTGAAATGATAAAAATTCGACAAAAGGGTGAAACTAGATTTTGTTTAGAAAAGATTGTGCTGGTGGAATAAAACGGGTGTAATGAAAAAACTTTTTACATACACATTAACATTTAACGCAGAGAAAAATTTTGGGAATGTTAGGAAACTGCGTTTCACCGTAATGGAGAAATTCATAGAAAGCTTTCACTGCTTTGTAAGTTCCGAAGTCTAAATCTCATAAATTTTAACTACACATCTGTAGACATTTAACACAACGCGACGACCAACTAGCGGTACTATTTTTAATAGCCTATTCCCAACACCATCAACTATCTTGAGACCCAGCATTCATTATTAGATAATATTTGACCGAATAGACCATGTCCAGCACGCAGAGAAGAAAATATGGCAGCCATAGCTGAGAGAGTACACGGCGACCGTGGAGAATCGATTCGGCGCCGTTCATAGCATTTTATATCGAGATCTTAAACTGAAAGTGTACAAAACACAGCTTTTACAAGAATTGAAACTGCTCGTCCTTCCCAAGCGACAACACTTTACTCTATGGGCTCTTGAAAAGTTGCAAGAAGACCCTATGTGTTCGAGCCAAATTTCATTCAGCGGTGAGGCCCATTTCTGGCTCAATAGCCAGAATGAATAAAAAAATGAATAAAATTAAGCCATCAAGCAAAATTGCCGCATTTGGGACGAAAATTAACCGGAAGAGATTCAAAAACTCGAATGCAGAAAAACAACGGTTTTGAGTGGTTTGTGGGCCGGTGGAATCATAACCATTTTTCTGGAAATCTTGGCGACCGAGGAGCAATCAAGCCAAATTTTGATACCGTGGTCTACTATGAAACATATTTCAGTGAGGACGTTCTGTTTCGAACGAAGCATATATTATTCATAATTGGCGAGGTCAAGGCTATAAGCTGCGTGAGCCAAAAATTCTCAGCTTTTCCAAATCATTTTTAATCGATTTGTTTGTTTTCAATATGGTAAATTGTTGCCCTCTAGTCACTTCTGTCGCTGAGTAATGCTTCCAATTCCTCATCTTTAAAGTAGTTTAGCCGCCCAGGACGTTCTTCGCTTTCCAAGCCAAAATCACTACTTTTTAATAGTGTGAACCATTTTTACACCTCTGCACAGCTAGTGCATGTTCACAAAAAACTTTTACAAAAATACAATGACTTTCGTCTGAAGTTTTTGTCAAATTAGAGTAAATATTGGCAGACACTTCGACGTGGTGTAATGGCTTGATAGCAACGTCATTCGGTTATTCCCAACCGGTGTCAGTGGTCATACACAGCACTTCACAGACGGCTTGCCAGAGGCCGCATGCGTACCATGACCAAGAGCTGCCACATCCTAATCCAGGGTGTTAAGAGTTTGGTACATGGGAAAAGTAGCAGTCAAGCGCATGTTTATGTTGTTATAACGGCAAAATTTTGCCAGATTGGCAGTCCTTGACCCGACTGTGGGAACGGCAGTCAAGCGCATCGTCGCCATTGACGTGGTAAGAAGCCTCCCGATAAGAAGCCACCCGAACACCTAGAGTGGCTGGCGTCAAAAGCAGTCAATTCCTGAGGTACTCACTAAGAATGATGTACAAGTTAGGATGCAATAAATATTGAACCATAACCAACAACAGAAGCGGGAAAAAGTCATAACAGAAGAACACAAACAGACCACTCTTAAATCGCAGCATGGCGAGTATCGGTTCTGGGGGAAAGACGTGGAGACAGAGGCGAAAGAGACCAGCAACTCTGCCGACGAACGGTTTTATAGGAGGGTTCGACGACTCAATGTGAGCTGGAATGATTGGAGCTGTCAAAAATGGTACCTCAGACACCTGAAAGTGGAAAAATCACTCAGTGAAGCAAGGGATCTAACACTGGACAGGAACTGAGGGGATAATGATTCCCCTCAAAGAACTGAGCATGGTAGCGTGAAACCCTGCACAAATAGGCGCCCTCTAGCGTAAATAATCTAGGAATTTAAAAACCTACGATAAATGCCTAAATTACTAACAAAGTATTAAAAATAATATTTTTTCGAGATAATTGAAAGCTTTCTTTTAATCTGCCAGATAAAATTCTGAATTATTTTTAAGACGACTTTTAGTCTTCTTAATGGCTTAGTGACCACTTGGAAGTAGCGATTAAATAAATGCAAACCGCAGCAAGTCAAAGCAAATGCATAAATTCAGAGGCATTTGTGGCATGATTGTTATTGCTTTCGTAAGACTTTAATTGAATTAAGTGCCACATGCAATAGTTGCTTGGAACTTTCCAATTCGTTGCACTGCAATGGATGAGAGTATATTTCTAAGCACTACCACTAACACTACTACGACTACTTTAGCAACACGAGCAAAATTAAATGCATAAAATACACTAAACCACAACACCGTTAGTGTTGAGTGTTGAGAGTGTTGTTGAGTGGTGAAATCAGTGCCTGCACTTGAAATTGTTGCACATGAACAGCTTCCAGCATTCTGCGCATACAACCAATTACCTGTAAACAGGGCCATTAAACTAGCAACAACAATAAAAATAACCATAACAGCTACCAAACTGCTGTCAAACAAAGCACAGACCAACACACACACACACACATATACAAACAAGCGGTGCGGCACGAGCTTGAAAGCCATTCTCATGTTCATGGTCACATTTATTCTTGTTGCAACATTTTGTCTGCTCGTTTTTCCCCAGCATTTACACCCACGTTTAACATTTTTACTGTTATTATATGCAATGTATTAAAAGTTTTACTCTCTTTTACTCGGAACTTATGCGCACAGACTACCCACGATAGTGTGGGTGTGTGTGTGTGTCGCCTGTAATAAACACCATATTCAATTCTTCTGTCATATTCTTATTTCTTTTTCATGGCAAAACCACAAACTACCGTTCGAATGTACATCACAAACCCACTCAAACACACACACACATGCGCACACATATGTCGCTGCTGCTGCTGATGCTGCTGCTACTGCATAATGGATGACTGCACTTGGCGCTTGGCTCTCACAGGTTATCGAAGACTTCGGCTACATCTATGACAGTTCGATCACGGTGCCACCGGTTAACGTACCCATCTGGCCGTACACGCTCGACTTCAAAATCTCGCATGAATGCAAGAGCGGCACGTGCCCGTCGAAGAGCTTCCCCGGCGTATGGGAGGTGCCACTCAACACTCACTATGTCGAAGGTTATGAAGGCGGTCACTGTCCCTATCTGGATCAATGTGTGCTCCACAATTTGGACGAGGATGAGGTGTTCGCTTGGCTGCAAGAAGATTTCACCCGTTACTATGAACAGAATAAGGCACCCTACATGATGCCATTCCACACCAATTGGTTCCAGACGAAACCGCTCGAAAATGGCCTGCATAAATTCCTTGATTGGGCACTTGAACTGTAAGTATCTGCCGGTCGTATATTTTAATTCATATTTACAGTTATGTACGAGTATATATGTAGATATCTGATAACATTAGTTTACACTTAAAATATTTGTGTGTGTTTATGGAGTTATGAATAGAGGGGGGCTTAGTTTGAACGGGTTAAATATTGAATCGAATTATTTGATAACTCGTGTTTAATCGACTTCTGTTCATTAACGGATTATATTAGAAAGAGAAAAAAATATATTAGGATGTACACCATAGACCTTGTTTTAAGGTTTACTTAACCAACGGAGTGTAAAGAACACGGCTTGCAGTGCTCAGTAAATTTCCTCAGGCCAATTAAAATAAAAAAAGTGAACTTGTAATGTATAAACTGACGACATTGTTCTGAATTCTGGAAACTTGCGAAAGCTAATATTTTTAACAACGAGAACGAAACGCCGCTCACCTTCCAACTACCTCATACAGTTATTGTGGTAAGATTTATCTATTGCAATTAGCCAAATTATGAACGATTTCCTTCCAGAGAGGGTTATTCTGAAGTCTAAGAATATGAAGTAGGCGCTAAGGATCACATCCCGAGTAAGAAATTCAAAGCTCATTTCAATTATTTTTTCTATTGTTCGTACTTTTTTTGCACAAAGCTTTTGCATACCCAAATATTCGTGAACGGTCTTTAGATATCTCGTTTAATTTCATCTTACAGCCATCCGCATTCATATTTTATGATATTTTCGAAGCATTCGTTCCTAAGCGCTTCAATTTCGTTCATCGTATTCGGTGCTCATATGGATTTTACGGAAATTAGTAAACCCTCTAACTTCATCAAAGCGAACTAATTGTCCAATGAGACCACACTGAAGAACATAAACTTTCATGTTCAGTAATCCCTCTTACAGATTACGTCCCATTGAAACAAGCTAATTTAGAGGGAGCTAAAAAAACGGAAAAATCGGGTATGCGGGAAATATTTCACGAATCATTCTGAACACCTTTGCCTAAGAAACTAGAGATCCCAAATCGATTTTTAATTTGCGATTTTTAAAGCAAAGTGTTTTGGGGATCATGAAAATTTGTTCATCAGTTTTTGAAAAATTCTAATGAAATTTAATACATATTAATACGAGCAACTATATTATATATCTCTCATACACCCGCTTATTCAAGTTTTTGAGTTGCTCAGAATTTTTCGTAGGCATATGCGATTTCAAAGAAAAAAATCGACCCACTCTAGGTCGTACATATACATATCTACCTCACCTAAAGGTATAGATCAGTTTTGGAGTAATTAAAATAGTCGTCTGAAGAATCAGAAAAAAAACTCATGTAGTTGAATATCAAGCTCAACAAAACGTCTTGAACCTACCTACCGTTACAAGCTCTAGCTTAACTCTTCTTAGTAGGAAAAGTTCATTATTCCTCTTACAAATTTACTTCAGCCAAGAAGGAAATACGCAAGTTCTAGTAGCTAACCAGTGCTTGCCCAGCCTACTTGTACCTAACCTATTGATTGTCCAGATTGACTGCTCTAATAATACTTCAGTTTTCAACGTTCCATATATTCAATATCTTAGGTTTAGTTAACCTAATTTAGACAGCAAGTCATACCTATTAAAGCAATACGAAAGCAAATAACTTGAGCGAGATCAAATCATCAGTTTGAACAAATCTTCCTTCAAATATAATTCAGTCTGCTAAAAATGTTTACAAAATTATAATTCAATATTTGCCACATTATCCTTACTCTTCTTCATAACTGGTCAAGTGATTGTGATAATTCTAGCCTTAAAGTAAAATATAAAACTTATCTGCCAACCGGTTACTTTGTCACCGGCATCATTTTTGAAGAAATATGGAGCGATGATTCATCGCCCACAAACCACACCAAACCGTTGTTTTTCTCCATAAAATGACAGCTCTTGAATCTCTTCAGGTTGCTTTTTCTCCCGAATTAGGGAATTTTGCTTGTTTACATACCCATTGAGCCAGAAATGGCCCCCATCGTTTAACAAAATTTGGTTCAAAACCGTCGGATCTTTTTGGAACTTTTCAAGATCTCAAAGACCGAATCGATGTCGTTTGAGAATATTATCTATTATGAATGCTGGGTCTCAAGATGGGTGCTGGTGTTGCGAATAGTATGCTCAGTAGGTCGATTAAATTGACAATAAGTTGAATTGTTGTTTATCTTTCCATGACGAAATGCCAAACAATATTGAACAGAAGCAACATAACATCTTGGCACGACTCACACGATATCTGTTAAAAAGGCTATTGAATAAAGTACCACCAGTTGGATCACCTTCTGATCACAGCGCTGTCTGTCCGTATATATGCGAACTAGCCTCTCAATTTTTATTTATCGGTCTGAAATTTTGCACTTGTCCTTTTCCCAGCAATAAGCTGCTCATTTTTCGAACAACTATAGTATATATTTGCAATGCAGTTTGAACGATCGGATTCAAGATCTTGTATTGAAAAAGATATCACTACAATATCCGTAGAAATTGTTCAGATCGAGCTACTATAACAAAAAATAGGTGGAAGGAATTCATAATGCACAACACCACGATAATCGAAGAAAACAGTCAACATGACCTTGATTTTTGAGCGACTTTGGCGGGATTTTTTTGGTCTCGGCTCTGTTTTGGCATGATATTCGCTCGATTGATCGGTTGTTTCGGGGTCGTAAGTATAAATCCAAGTCTCATCGCCAGTTATAATGCATTTCATGACACCCTGGCAGTCGGAAGGCATCGTTTCACACACTTCAACGCAACGCCTTTTCTTCCAAAAAATTCAATGTTTTCGGTACCAGTCGAGATTTGACGCGCTTGAGGCCCAAAACCTCCTTCAAAATGGTATTGGCTAAGCCTCTCGATATGCCAACTTCATCAGAAAGGTCTCTAATTGTTAATCGACGGTTTTTTAATACCAAATCTTTGTTTTGTTGAACGTGAGCTTCGACGGTTGAGGTTAATGGTCGCCCTGGACGCTCTTCGTCTTCGACACGTTCACGACCGGCTTGGAACTCACTATACCACTGGTAAACATTTTGTATGGAAATAGCCTCATCACAAAAGGCTTTCTGCACCATCCTCAACGTATCCGCAGCAGAAATTGATTCCGTAAACAAAATTTAATGCAAATTCTTTGCTCAACAAATTTCGACATCGCAAAAAACGAAAAACTCATTTTTAGCAGCTCACAAAACGACACGTATCTCAAACACTAATGAATATTTTGACATGAAATTGGACATAAATGTGACCAACCTAAAAAAAAAAAATAATTATCCAAATCCTTCGACGCGCGCAGTTTAAATTCAAATGTCACCTTTTTGAACACAGTAGTATATAATCTACAAACTCTTGTACGTCTACTCTTGAGCTCTAAACTCACATAATTAAACATAGCTCAAATAACTTCCGGAAAATACCGTTTTTAGAAAAAAAATGTAGCAGCTTCACCACAGCAATAATCAATTGTAATTAATTACATTCTTTTAATTATAACTGCGCATAGTTTGCAAATCGAAAGTTATATATACACAAAAATATATGTATTTGTATGTATGAGTACACCCAGTACTTACAGCCTGGCAGTACTTGTTTCAGCACTTTGCCGCACTTAACGCCGCGCCATTAACCGCCAATGTTTTTGCACTCGTGCGCTTTCATGCCACTGACCAGCAGCGTTTCGCACGTTTTAATGAGAAAAGTTTAACGGAATTAAACTTTCATTTTAAAATAACGCAAAACATAGTTAATGCAGGGAAAAAACCGTTAGCAACAACAGAAACAACAGCAACATTCGCCGCTCCCCAAACAGAAAACAAAAAAGTGAAAATAGAATTAACATCAAAAAAGTCGGACACCAACAACAACAACAAAGAAAACAGAAAACAGAAAAAAGCCGAGCAGCGCAGAAATATGCGAAAAATTTACCTCAGCAATGTAACGGATGCGCATGGTGTGGTGAACTTTGCAAGTGACATGGCCTAAACCGCCGCCATGTTAAAATGGCGCATATATTGTTGCTTAAACTTCGGTAATGAAGTTACACCGATGATGGCAAGCGCTACTGGCGCGGCCGTTAGCACTTAGAATTAGACGTATTAGTGTGTCTTTGTTGTTGTTACAAATTCCACCCGCTTGCCGGACGAGTAAAATGCGCTCGATTCCGGCGCACTATAGCTTTTGCAATTTTCACACATTTGCCAGCTTGAAGCGTCGACGTACAGGCTGGGGAAAAATTAAGGCATAGAGGGTGGACTTGTCGAACAAGAAAGCGGCTAGTAAAATAAAAAAGAGAAATAAAGAATTATACTAAATAAAAAAAATATTTTAAAATGAAAAATGTATTTTTATAAAAAAAAATAATCAAAATATCGCACCCCCCTTTTTATACAATTTTTTCAATTATTTTTCAGAGAAGACACTTTTCGGTAATATCCGGTGTCGACTACTAATTTCACCTTCCTTACAACTTTCATAAAAATTATTTATTTTATACTATATATAATTCTCAAAAAATAGTCGGTATGCCATAATTTTGCTCGTCACTGCTCATGCTCACATCCTTCATCCGCAATCCAGTTAAGATAGGTAATTGAAAATGACAACACCGGCACTCGATGTACGCGGAATTTTATCCATTTTAATGGCACAACAGCTACAATCAGCTATGCATGTAGTGGTATATGGCTAATAAAAGTTTTTGTCAGCCCTTCAGATGCATACTTGGTAAATGATGGCTAGCGGTAATGAACTTCAAGAATTTCTTGTTGTTTACGGATAAATCAATTTTTTTCAATGTTTATGTATTTTCAAATATTTGAGTTTGTAATACAACAATATTATTTGATAGTAAAATTAGCTTTTTGGTGTTTTGGTGTACAATTAGACCTCTTTAATGTTGTTAATATATCATGATAAGTAATATTAAGCAAATCATTTTGAGGTTACGTTATACTGATCTTCGTCGTCAACGTTAATCTTGTTGTTGTTGTTGTTGTTATAACGGCGGAATTCCTCAGAGTTGACAATCCTTGGCCAGATAAAAGTCCGGGACAGTTCCGCTTACGTCGACTCGACTGTCGTGGGAACAGACTGCTTATCTTGTCGAAAGCATCGGTAAAAAGGTAAACTAGAAACTCGATTGGAGACTGTTCTGTTATGTAATGTGTGTAATATTATTGGCTTAATATTGTTTCAAAATAGGTTTTGTAAAAAGAAATCCATTATTTTGGTATTACATTGAAGGTTTTGTTTTGCATAGTTCAAATAATCAGATTTGGGTTTGCTCGATAACTATGCCATTTTGAAGGTAATTTCTTAAGGTCACTCTCATAAAAACCTTTCTCTCCCTATTCGCAAATTCGATTTTCTTAAGCTCCTTTAGAGGCAAATACGACAAAATCATTTTGCATAGATAGGAACAGTTAGTATCGCTTGGTGTCAAGTTGAAACTGTTATGTGGATGCATAAGAATATACCAAACAAGGTTCCAGAGCTTCTGATCACTATCAATACGAGTCGCCTGGCGTAGTCCTGCAAGAACACAATTCCTTTTAGCTAAGGCTGAATGCTTGTAGGCAATCAGACAGTCCAAATTCTAAGAGTACATGTGCGAATTACGAATTTTACCACAGTGGACCAACTTAAAATAGACAATTCCCTGTCAAAACCAGCCATAAACATTGCTGACCGTCAATTCTTACTTGACTACCATTTACGCCGGCTCACTGCTATTCGACTACGACTTCTTTCACTCAACGAAGTGATATATTTTTCATCTCCAGTTATCATCCAAATCAGAAATGGATTGATTATGTTTCGATTTTGTGGAAAATTTAACTCCTGGACAATCGACACAGTGCTGACCTGATCATCAGACTCGACAACCTAGACAATTTCAGCGATATTTTCAATAACTTGCCTTTCAGAGCGTGGTGCATTGATATAAAAATTACCAGAATGGCGTAGACAAAAAGCCTGGCTTATGTTTTCTTCTTTATTCAAGAAAAACTGTTGACGGCTGATTCAAGCATTTACAAAACAGTCTAAGAAGACTATCTTCAAGAAGTGCATATATGAATATTCGCATTCTCTGCTGGTAAGCGTTGACGACTCTCAACGCGTTTATAAAAAATAGACAAGCTGCCCTACCGCAATCGTGCGGAGATTCAATCCACTAAACCAAACCTACTCCCAACTCCAGACTCCGCCAAAAACCGCCTAAATATTACTTTGAGGGAGTGATAAGACATTTCAGGCTCTTCTAGGACACGGACTGACTGACGCCTAATCTTTTCTATATGTCTCAGATTTGTCATGATTGAGGTCAAATTTTCCAACCGTAAAACTACCACCGAGAAAAAGAACTAATGTCGTGCTGGAATCGGTACAGGTAGCTTCTATAGCACCCACATCCACTTAGTATTTGAGGTCCCCATGTCATCTGTCTGGTATTAGTCTGTGGGTCCACCATTTCTTCAGTGTTATTTGTCACCGCTGCTGACTCTCTCTTCTCTTTTGGCTCCTATAGACACTTCGTCTAGCATCAACTGGCTATTACTTCAAGCAGCATCGCTTGATATTATCCGGAAAGCACTGATAACTCTTAGTGTCGACAGACTATGCTTATTGTCTGACATATGCTTTGATGCCATATTACAGCCGCATCGCCGGCTGGAACGCACGTAGCTTTTAATAGCCCTCAACCCTGATAAGGCGTTCAGGATTTTATGTTTACAATGTATTCCATGTGATCCTTAAAGTTAAGTCTTGAGTCTATTATTAATCCCAGATACAGTAGTTGTGGCTGTGTATGAACCTCACACTCCTTTATGGTGAGAAATATAGTTACTTTCCTCCACTTTTCTAGTACTTAAGAACAAGACTTCTGTCTTTTGATTTTTGGCAGGCCGTTTATGCGCTCATTGCATTTGCTCCGGAGGTCATCTAGGTATTTTTCGGCTTAGGAAGTAGAACCAATCGCTGAAATTTTCACGGGTCGGGGAATACCTTTTATTTTAAATACCGATTGTACATTTTTGCGAATATTTTGGTTTCAAAGTTATGGCTACCTTTAAGGCTTTGTTTGGTATGCCATCTAATCCAGGCGCTTTGCTGCTTCTAACTGTTCTGGCTATAGCTCTACGACTTCGGTTCGTGGCTTAGCATAAGAAAAAAGATGGTGCGACTATACTAATAATAGATACATGTATACATATATATAATTCGCTAGGATTCAAAGAAGTCATGCCATTTATTGTATAAAGATCGCTGCTGACAACTAACTATTTCTGCCTGCACACATATACCTACAAATAAGCTTCTTTCTAGCTTAACCCAACGTTTATATTCAGCCAATAACGTAAATCCAGCAAATTGGCTATTCTTTTCAGAGTTAGCCGCATGCCGAAAACAAATAAATGTCCAGGAATTTCATACCACACATAAACTGCGGACACATGACCAAAGTTTTGCCAATTATGGCAAACGGTAAGAAAACTCGACGAGTCGACGAAGCGACAATTCGATTCTGACAAATTGTGAAATTCTAACATTTGCTTTATTTGTATTTTCGTTATTGTTGTTGTTGTAGCCGATTTTATTGTTATATACTTTGCGATACTTTTGACACGGTGCAGCAACAATAACAATAAAACAGAAAGGTGCTCGAACCAAAAGAAAACTACTGCAAAAATAAGAAGTAGAGGAAGGAGAAGAAGATGAAGAAGAAGAGAGCGGTTGGTGAAACGAAATAAAATTGTATGTGTCAATGACATTTGTGTATCGTAAACAAATTAAATGCTTGTCAACAAAAATTCTCCAACTTTGCCACGTAGGCAATATACGAGCAGGCAACAGCAGCGAGCGCAACACAAAAACTTTTGCCATCGACGCTCTCGTGTCTTGTTAGTGTTTGTTGCAGTTGCCACACGTTTATTTATATTTACAGCTATTCGAGCCGTTTTTGAGATGTCGCTCTGTATGTTCGTGTGAGTGCTGCTGACTTTTGTTAGCGATTGTTGCACAGAGTTCGATCTTCTGACAGCCAAGCTGCGCTTGGTGCCAAGACACAAGAGTTCAAATGCTTGGCTCTGCTTATTTCATGCAACAAACGAGCTCGCCTGCATGTGCCTGTGTGTCTGAGCAAATATGAGAAAAGTTATTTGCGCACACTTGTATGTGCCGACCTCAATAAACTTTCTTTTACGCATTTTTATACATTTCTTCTATTTTCTGCATGTTTGTATATATTTGTTGCATTGTATTGAACTCGTGTTGATGTAGGTGTTTGACAAAGTTGTGAAGTATTTCTCACTTTGCGAGAGCTCTTTCAATTATATTACCTTGTTATTTAGTTTCGATGAGCTCAACAACAATTATAGGTCAATTAGATAAGCGAACAATGGACGGAGACATGAAATGAAGACTGCAATAGACTTTTGGAATTGTGTACTTGGATATGAGCTACAAGAGTCAAGCATAGACCTCATTCTACTTTGGAACTACAACCGTGGGTCGGCCTTGGCCGAGAACACAAAACGTCACCAGTTCCTTTGCGAGATTACGCCAGTTGTGCCTCCCAAATGCAGACAGGTTGTTATGCAATCGGTTTTTCCATTGAATGCGTGGGCGCTCTTTCTTTCTTTGCCCATCAAAGGGACTCAAAGGTAGGGATGGTAACAGGAGACAAAAAGTGGACCGAATACTACAACAAGGTGCGAAAAAGATCATGTTCCCATCGTGGTAAAGCTCAACAAATGGTCGCAAAGTCAGGATTGACTCCTCGAAAGGATATACTGACTGTTTGGTGGGATCGGAAAGGATTCCACATTTTACTGTCAAAAACTGATGAGGACTTTGGAGAAAGCAATCGAAAACAACGGCCCGAACTGATCAACAAAAAACGCTTCGTCCTCCATCAGTACAACGCTAGACCACACACATCTTTGATGACTCGGCAAAAATTGGAAGAGCTTGGCTGTTGAGAGACATATTAAACGTACTTTCTATTCGATGAGAGATTCTGCTATTTAATTGCCTACCTCACTCGAAATAGCACCTGTTGGCAGGAGTTATTCTGTGCTTGATTTCCAGGCTAAGATTATTGGAGGATTTTATGCTAATTTATGACGTTGTTTACAAGACACGACAAACCTTTACATGTGGCTTCCGGGTACTTTATCTTCACAAAAAGACCAAACTTTTTCGGTTCTTTTCCTAGGCCGGAAAAGGCCTAGACCTTGAAAGATGTCAGTAACATCTGTGTATCCCAGTTGCATTATACCTTTAGAGTAGAAAGTGCGATCGCGTTATACAATATGACTATAAAAATATCATATTTTATGCTAAAGAACCAATTGCTTGATCACGCATCAAAATTGAAAAATACGCCATGGTTTACATCTTTTCTTCAAACAAGGTAAAAACCCAAGCCAAGCGAATGAAATTGTGAATAATGTGTATGATTCTAATACTGTAAAAGCCAATTATTTTAGTTTCGTCGATTCAGTTCCAATAACTTCAATGTCAAAGTGGAATCAGCGCTGGGCTCTGGGGTATAACTCTAATCTAAGGCGTACAAATGAGCATAGATTAAATAATGGATGGGACAAGGACTGACGGAAGAGAAGGACGTGACCAAAATGTACTTTATGAGCGCTTGAAGTGAACCTATGACAGCTGCAACCCCCACGATATCAAAATAGTACTCCAGAGTGAGCAAAGAAAGTATCTTTGGCATCACGGTCTCTAATTTCAGCATCCAAGATGAAACCTTCCCAAACGGGCTGAAACTGATCGACTTCGTAGGAGCGAAGGTCCGAAATGTAATAGTCTATAGTACTAGATTCTAGCATAGGGAAATTCAAGGAAAACATAACAGTTGGTGAAACCCGATTCCCCAACAGATGACGATAGAGAAGACGTTCCATTGCCCGACTATGAAGAAGTTCGAGTAGCAATTGCCCGTCTAAAAAACAATATAGCGACAGTGGGCAATGGGATGCCGGCCGAGCCCGACGTTTGGAGTTTAAATATGCTCTGCCCAATTCACAAAAAGGTAGACCCCACGAACTAACTGCCGCGCGATAAACCTCCTCAAAATCCCAAATAGGTTTCTATCAAGCGGTCTGTGTGATAGATCGTCAACAAACTGATTGCACCTTATCAGTGTGGCTTCAGGCTTGGAAAAACAATAACTGACCACATATTCACCATACGCCAATTCTTGGAAAAGAGCCGCGAAAAGAGCACCGACACACACCACCTCTTCTTCGATTTTGACCTTTGACAGCCGGAAAAGGAGTAGCCAGTTTAGGCATAGACTTGGTATCCCCGCAAAACTAGTACGGCTCTGTAATCTGAAAGAGTGGCGCGCTGTTATAAACTCGGCTATAACCGCGTAGGCAGTGTCAGAAACCAAAAAATGTTTCGTTAAAGCAGATGTACGCGACTGAATTCCATGTGAAACTCGATAAATCTGCGGCACTGACATTTAATATGATCAAGCAGGCTTACCAAGATGTTGCTTTAGCAAGAAGTGGTGTGTTTCAGTGGTACCAGGCCTTTTTGGAGGGCCGGGAAGAGGTCGCTGATAAAGACTATGCTGTTAAACCTGCAACTTCGACAAACACCGATTATGTGAATCGTGTGCGCAAAATTTTGAACTCAGACCATCGACTAAGTATTTGTGTTAAATTTACCAAAATTTGTGGTTCATGACATTGTGATGGAGCACTTGCACATGCCGAAGGTGTGCGCGAATATGGTCCCAAAAGTACTCACTGACGATCAGAAATTGCGGCGAGTGAAAATGTGCCAAGAAAATTTGAAAGTGATCCCCAATTTTTGAATAACGTAATCACAGGTGACGAACCATGGATCTTTGAGTATGATCCCGAGACAAAGAGGCAACCGTCCTTTTCTTTTGAGACGACAGAGGGGATCCAAGCAGCATGCACCTCGGCTCTCAAGACTATTTCGAAGAATGCCTTCCGTGAAGAAATCATGCTTGGAATTCGCGTTGGCAGAGCTGCATTGACGCAGAAGGAGCCTACTTTAAAAGTTCTTGAATAATTATAACGATTGCTTCAATATTATTTTTTTTAAGCCGACTCAGTCTTATTACTTTCCGGACAAACCCTGTAAGCTCAGTTAGTTTTTTTTTTAACTAATATACATTTTTGCACATGCTATTCAAATACCTTATAATTCTGGTCACCCAACCAAGGGAATATCCATACATTCATCGAATCAAAGTGTAAAGGACGAAGCATATTTGCACAAACTCACAAAATTCACTTACCACCTCTACTTAGCTAAACGAACTTCAAGCAAATCTTGCAACATCCGTGCACATTCCGCAAATTATTTGAAATTCAATATGCTTTGCATTAACCTTTACTTAACTACTTTGGTTAGATCTAATTCAATACAAACATTTTAAGTAGCCAAGCAAACAAGATTAAGCACAACTTTTCAACTTAACCCCATTTAACATAAATTGCAACAACAACAAGAGCCGAGAAAATTACCGGAAGTATTGCTTAAGTAATCCTTTCAGCAAAGCCAAGCGCTTAACCGCTATTTAACCTAAAATAATTTCCAATCAACATTGAAATTGCACAAAGTTAAAACACGCCGACATGCGGCATTCGACACGCTCAGCGCACTTAACACTTTTGCTTAGCCTTTGCTATACTTTTATTTACCGTTGATTTCCTTATTATTTTCGATACATTTTTCTACTCACCGCCAACAACAGCAACAAAGGCATTTCAATGTTGTGAGCAGCAGACATTGAAATACAATACACGCAAACATAAACACACACATATACAACTCATACACTTACATATACAATTCATACACATAAATACTTCAATTTCCCCTACAAAGCAAGTGAAAACTCATCACGGTGCTACGCCACGGCACTGAATGGTTGTGAGCGAGGGGACGTCGCTGCAGACGGAGTGCAGTTGCGGGCGTTGGCGTAACTAACTTTTGCTTATTTTGTTTGAAACTTTTGGAATTTTTAATTAGTGCCAATAACGGCAGCGCAGTGTGGAGGAGGGTGTGTGAAATCGATGATTCGCCCGTACACCAGCGCGTATGAGCAACTATTTGCTTGTGGCCATCAATGGCGAGTATCAATGCGAGCTGAGCGAGAGGGTTTCATTTAATACACACTTTTTTATATTTATTTCTTAAAACGTATACTCTACTTGTTGCTTTTGTTTGTGGCTTGTAATGTCGGAGTTTAATTTAAATTGAATTCTGGGAAGTTTGTTGTTTGACACCTGTAAGTTGGTCCACTGCACTTAACACTTCGCGCCACTTTATCGACCTTATGCTGGACGAATTGTTGACCTTTCGAAATGTTTGCGACAACATTGTTGCCAACTGTTTGGGTATTCACTTTGCATATGTGCAGGCGCACATCTGTGCGTGTGTAGGTGTAAATGTATGATTGAGTATTCAAGGGTGCTTGTAAATATGTATGTTTTATATTTGTGTTATAATATGTGTATGTCTGCTGTAATTTGCAAAAACCAACTACAAATTTTGACATTTACAATGTAAATATGAAATGTACATATGTATAAGCTACACATACATATACAGCTATGGACATATAAATGGCACAAAATTATATTTCAACTAAATGTTAAAAATTTTCCATTAAAAATTGCTCGAAATGTCAAATGTTTTGCATCCAACTTTATCCCGTTATAGCTCCCATATCTGCAGCGGCGAAATATTCCGTTATGTTTTGCTAATTATTTACCGTTATCAATTTTGTGTAAACAACACTAATATTGAATGGACACGTAAATGGCACAAACTAATTTGCATACATAGTTCCCGCGTAAACTTCAATAGAAGCGCATGATATTTACCATAGTTGGATAGTTTTTTATCAGAAATATTTTGAGTAAATAAGTTGTAGAAAATGGGATCAGGAAAGCATACCACAATAGAAGAAAGACGAATCATATGGAAAATGCATGAAGGAGGACAGAAAGTGGCCGAAATTGCTAAAAATTTAAATATTTCTCGGAAAAAAGTATACAATGCAATTAATTCATGCGTGAGGAACCCTGATTTATTGATAAAATCACAAATTCGAAAACCAAGGCCTCGAAAAACAGATGCGCGTACGGATGCTGCTATTGTTAGAATGTCCAAAAATGACCCATTCAAGTCATCACGTCAGATAGCAGCCAACCAACCAATCTTTGGATACAGAAATATCCTGTAGGCTTGTCAGGAGACGACTGAATGAAGCAAACTTGTTTGGGCGCATTTCTAGGAAGAAGCCACTCCTGTCAAAAAAAAAAACATTTCTAAACGATTGGCTTTCGCCAGAGCCCATCAAGAAAAAGCAATAAATTTTTGGAAAAACATATTGTGGAGTGACGAAACGAAGATCAACAGGATAGGGCCAGATGGAAGAGTCGTTGTTCATCGTCCTAAACGCCAAGAATTTAATCCAAGGTTCACACAGAAGGCAATCAAACACGGGGGCGGAAACATTATGGTTTGGGGTGCATTTTCCTGGCATGGCATAGGGCCACTCATACGGATAAACGGCAAGATGGATAAGTTTCAATACTTAGACATTTTGAGACATCATATGGAACCATATGCCTTCGATAACATGCCAATTAAATGGAAATTTATGCAAGACAATGACCCCAAACACTCCTCCAAACTAGTTAAGAATTGGTTTAGTGCGGAGAAAATCGATGTTTTAGATTGGCCAGCGCAGAGCCCCGACTTAAACCCTATTGAAAACTTATGGAATGAAGTCAAGATTAGAGTCGCGAAGAAAAATTATAAAAATCTGGACGATCTTTGGGCTGCGGTTCAGGAAGCTTGGCATGCCATACCTAAGACCAAGTGTGAAAAACTGGTTGAGAGTATGAGTCGCAGGTGTGAAGCAGTCATTAAAAACAAAGGCTACAGCACAAAATATTAGCTACTAAATTGTTTGTACACAAAAGAACCAGATAAAAACACGTTTTTAACTCGACTTTTCCCCTCTTTTGCAGATTGTGCCATTTATGCGTCCATCTAATTTCACCACTTTTTCTACCTTTTCATAATTTTTGTTGCGTTATTAATGAATTCGAAATTGAGTTTGTGCTACTTTTAGATGTAAGGAATAAACTTTCAGAAAACCGCAAAAACTTGGTTGTTTGAAAGAATATTAAAGATACTTTAGCATATGAAAGTATACTTAAATGAATGTGCCATTTATATGTCCATAGCTGTATATCAGGGTGATGCCAAAAACAAACGAAACAATTGAACTCAACAATTAAAAAATTTGGTGGAGATATCTCATGAAGTGAAAACGTTTTTCATACAAGCACTGGATTTTCATGATTCAGTTTGTATGGCAACTATATGCTATAGTCATCCGATATCAGTAGTTCGGATATATAAGCTGCTTCTTGGGGAGAAAAGACGTCAGCGATATCTCAAAAACTGGACGAATAATTTGCATACGTACAGACAGATGGTCAGACGAATATGACTAAATCGACTCAGATAATCAGATACATATTTTAAAAGTATCCGACGTTCGAAAAACTGCGCTATTATTTTATTAATGGCAGACACTTCCGCTTGACCGACGTCTTCCAGTGAACGTCAAGAAACCTGAACCAGAAGTTAATAGTTAGTTTCTGATAGTACACCGATTCACCAAACTTTTCCATAATTCTTGATCCTTTCGTTTTACACTTCAAAGTTCCTGAGTCATGAGGCAGATTAAGGCCCAAATTCTTTTTATTGACGAGTTCACTAAGAATATGAGACAAAAAGCACTTCTACTGGATGCCAAGCCACTAAGTCATCAAAGGCGATGAAATAGTGAACGAGTTTGCCAAGAATGGTGTACGGCTAACATCCAAAAACATGATCCATATTGAGAGACCAGCGCTTCGTCTATACAATGACTTTAACAGAAGCATGGTAAAGAAAATTAAAACAAAAATTCTTGTACACAAAATTTTTATTGGCACTCAATAGAAGAGACTGTAGAAACATGATGAGAATACCAACTGGCTACTGACTGGTGGCAATACCCGCCCGCAGGATGGAGTTGACAGACCAGGAAGACCTCAGAAAATGTCTGGATCAAGGAAACAATGGAGAATCTCTTGCGTATTGACAAAACTGCGTTGTACGTATTCGGGTTCCCAACGGTAAGATACACTGGAGGAAGTTTCGATAGTGAGGTCGCAGAGTCTGTTAAAATTCGCTTCAAGCGCAGGCATCCTTAAGAATGACTACTCCTCTTGAACCTAGCAACTGATCCCCATATTATATCGTATATGGTCTATGCGTGGCTTACGAGTATTAGCCAACCAGATTAATCCAACCTAACCCTGAATAAATTGAAGTCATGTTGAGCAACCGAATCTTAACGAAATACAAACTTAACGCTCCTGAAATGGTATCAGTTAGACAGTTTCTATCTACACAAAGAAGTATATCCTCTGTTCTTGATATCCCAGTAATCTGTTTTATAGTGTCAATCTTAAAGCCTTCAATAGAATACCAACTTTTGTTAGTGCGTTAGGAATTTTCAACGCCGCCTGGTCGGATACTGAAATTGATGGATAACTCTCTCTCTCTCTTTCTCTCTCGCTCTCTCTGTATTCTCTTGTGATATAATAACTCTTGAGGTTAATCAGACGAAATTCCACAAAAACAAAAAATAATAAAAAAGTAACAGTCAGAGATGCTAATTTCTTCGCCAGTGAAATTTCTCCTTCACCCTAATGCTTGCGGTTTTGTTCACACAACATTATCGCTCGGTTAGCAGTTGAAACCACATTGACACAAAATGTATGAGCAAACAATAATAAAATTTACAAACTAAAAACAAGTTTCTAAACTCAACTCACATTAGCCAAAAATATAGTAGGAGATGAGAAAGTAACTTATCGTCTAGACGATGGTCAATAATAACCTATGAGAATAAACATGGCACTGAAAATGAAAGTCCTAATTCGTGGAAGACTGCGTCTACTATTTGAAAAACCAAAATTACCAAACCACTTCACAATTTTAGTAGACCTCGAGTTTTGTATCAGCACGAGGAGGAAAATTTAAAATGCCACGTAATATCACCCGAATATCAAAGGTAAATCAAAATTTCATCAAACCCTAAGCTTTGTTCATACTAATTTATACAAAGAACTTTATAGGTTATGTTACTACTTGGTAGAAATTTTCAAAGTTCACTGGGAGAGCTACTCGTAATGGCATTTTTAACAATTTTAGAACTCATTGGTACTTATAATGAGGATAAATCGGATATAACAAAATATTGAGAAATGTATATAAAACTTTTCTGCATGCAACACTCCAGTAAATTTCCTACTGCGAACAGCCATATTCCCTAAATTTGCTATGCAAATGTTGAATACGAAACCATTTTGCCTTCTTAATGTTTTATTTCACTTTTGGGAAAAGCAAATGTTTGTTTTTGTATTCCCACAATGTTATTTCGCTTACATACAACATACACTCCCTCTCTCACTCGCTCTCTCGCAAACACACAAATAATGTTATTTTGAGTTATTTTAACTTCGTTTGACCAAACAACTTTTTATTGCATTTCTAAACTATTTCATGATTTCATTATCACGCTTATCCAACTCATGCTACAACTAAAATCCGCTCACTTTCTTGTCTCTCTCTCTCTCTTTTTCTCTATTTACAGTCCCGACGTCTACGTACTCACCATCACCCAAATGCTGCAATACATGACCGATCCCAAAGAGTTGCGTGACGTCAACACCATCGAATCGTGGAAGTGCGACAAGAGTGTTGCTGTTGCACCAAAACCATGCAACATCTGGAATACCTGCGCGCTACCCTTCAAGATACCCGAACAGAATGTGACGGACACACGCTACATGGAGACTTGTCGCGAATGCCCCAATGTCTATCCATGGTTGGGTGATGCTGGCGGCACTGGCATTTCGGGACGTGACAATTACATTTTCTCTGGGCCAGCGAGCGGCGGTGAGGAGGGCGATGAGGCTGGCGGTGAGGAGGAGAAGTAGAAGCGCAATAAAGGGTAACCACTGTAGCAGTGCGACATAAAGTTGTAAAGGTGCGCTAAGCTAGTGTAAGCTGTTAGCTAAAAAGTTTCAAGGGTCAGGTGACAAGTGTCAACTGACAGCTGCTGTCAACTGTCAACTGCCAACTAAGTGTGAAGTGTTTTGTGTTTACATTTTCAGTTTTACGCTCGGTTTTTGTTATCTCCTACTGTAAACTTACATATATTTAATTCAAGTTTAATTCTCGTTTTTTTTTAGTTTGTTTGGGAGCCATTTATAAAATGTGCCAATTAATGTTTACAATTTTGCTTTTCTTTATCAATTGTACAGCTACAGAGTCGTTAACCTTTTTGTTTGGTTCCCTGTGGAATTGTTAATTATTTTTGCTCAAATTGTTTTCAATTTTTTTATTACACTTTCAAAATACTCACAGTTCTTCTAGCTGTTTTAGTGTTTAAGCCATGAAATCGTGTCAATCGTAGACGTTAAGCAAATACAAATAAAATTGATTTTTTATGAAGTGAAAAGGGTCTTCCTAATTTACAAAGTTTAAGTGCTTTCATGGTGAGTATTTTTTGTATACCTTTCTCTGACGACATTCAAGAGTACAGTGTACCATTGAACGAAACATAAATAAAGTATAACAGAGAAGTTAATTATTTGAACGGTTTAAAAAAAAAAAAAAAACCGAACCCACACGTACTTCAACAATTTAAAC
Organism: Bactrocera correcta; assembly: GCA_027475135.1. NCBI lineage: Eukaryota > Metazoa > Arthropoda > Insecta > Diptera > Tephritidae > Bactrocera > Bactrocera correcta. The sequence goes on from JAPZAG010000024.1 coordinate 107,588, forward strand.
TGATTAAGTCACAAGGTGGAGGATGGGGTCATGTGTAGAAGTTCACGCAAGTGAGGAAAGTTCTCTGATCGCCATTCACTTGGGAGTGGCCAGAAACGATTCTTTTACATATGACTCAAGCAGCTCACGACTTCCGGTCTTTGACCAAGTATCCTCTGGGTAGCCTAAGAACATCCGTTTGAAGGCGAGCTAAAGTGAGAAGGCGAAACACCCCTGCATAGGGTTGTGCGCTGGGTTTGGGACCCGCCACGTAAAAAAACACCCCCAATGAAAAAGCACAAACAGCCTCGGATGAGAGCCCCCTCTTTTGATGACGACCATGGCAAACGAAATAAGGACTATGATTTGAGGGCATGCACCTGGAATGTCCGGTCCCTTAATTGGGAAGGTGCCGCTGCCCAGCTGGTAGATGTCCTCGTAAAGATAAAGGCTGACATCACCGCCGTCCAAGAAATGCGATGGACGGGACAAGGACAGAGACGAGTAGGTCCTTGTGACATTTACTACAGTGGCCATATAAAGGAGCGCAAGTTTGGTGTTGGATTCGTGGTGGGAGAGAGACTCCGTCGCCGAGTACTATCATTCACTCCGGAGAATGAACGTCTAGCCACAATCCGCATCAAAGCGAGGTTCTTCAACATATCGCTGATTTGCGCCCACGCCCCGACGGAAGAGAAGGACGATGTGACCAAAGATGCCTTTTATGAGTGCTTGGAGCGCACTTATGAGAGATGCCCCCGCCACGATGTCAAAATCGTGCTTGGCGACTTCAATGCCAGGGTGGGCAAAGAAGGTATCTTTGGCACTACGGTCGGTAAATTCAGCCTCCACGCGGAAACATCCCCAAATGGGCTGAGGCTGATCGACTTCGCCGGGGCCCGAAATATGGTTATCTGTAGTACTAGATTCCAGCATAAGAAGATACATCAAGCTACCTGGCTGTCTCCAGATCGAAAAACCACCAACCAGATCGATCATGTTGTGATAGACGGAAGACACGTCTCCAGTGTTTTAGATGTGCGTGCGCTCCGAGGTCCTAACATCGACTCGGACCACTATATTGTTGCAGCCAAAATACGCACCCGCCTCTGTGCAGCAAAAAACTCACGCCAACAAACACAAGGATGGTTCGACGTCGAGAAGCTGCAATCACAACAGACAGCCGAACGTTTTTCTACTCGGCTTGCACTCCTGCTCTCTGAGAGCACTCGTCAACAACTCGGTATAAGGGAACTGTGGGACGGCATTTCAAACTCCTTACGTACAGCTGCAACCGAAACCATTGGTTTTCGGAAAGTGCAGAAGAACAGCTGGTACGACGAGGAGTGCCGTGTCGCAGCGGAGAGAAAACAGGCTGCCTACCTCGCAACGTTACGATCGACCACAACACGTGCGGGATGGGATAGATACCGAGAGTTGAAGAGGGAAGCGAGACGCATTTGTAGACAGAAAAAGAAAGAGGCCGAAATGCGTGAGTACGAAGAGCTTGATAAGCTGGCCGACAGGGGTAATGCTCGAAAATTCTACGAAAAGATGCGGCGGCTTACAGAAGGTTTCAAGACCGGAGCATACTCTTGTAGAACCCCCAAAGGTGATCTAGTTACCGATGCCCAGAGCATACTTAAATTATGGAGGGAACACTTCTCCAGCCTGCTGAATGGCAGTGAACGCACAACACCAGGAGAAAGCGAACCCGATACCCCAATCGATGACGATGGAGCAGACGTTCCATTGCCCGACCATGAAGAAGTTCGAATAGCAATTGCCCGCCTGAAAAACAACAAAGCGGCAGGGGCCGTTGGATTGCCGGCCGAGCTATTCAAACACGGCGGCGAAGAGCTGATAAGGTGCATGCATCAGCTTCTTTGCAAAATATGGTCGGACGAAAGCATGCCCAACGATTGGAATTTAAGTGTGCTATGCCCAATCCACAAAAAAGGAGACCCCACAATCTGCGCCAACTACCGTGGGATTAGCCTCCTCAATATCGCATATAAGGTTCTGTCGAGCGTATTGTGTGAAAGATTAAAGCCCACCGTCAACAAACTGATTGGACCTTATCAGTGTGGCTTTAGACCTGGTAAATCAACAACCGACCAGATATTCACGATGCGCCAAATCTTGGAAAAGACCCGTGAAAGGAGAATCGACACACACCACCTTTTCGTCGATTTCAAAGCTGCTTTCGACAGCACGAAAAGGAGCTGCCTTTATGCCGCGATGTCTGAATTTGGTATCCCCGCAAAACTAATACGGCTGTGTAAACTGACGTTGAGCAACACAAAAAGCTCCGTCAGAATCGGGAAGGACCTCTCCGAGCCGTTCGATACCAAACGAGGTTTCAGACAAGGCGATTCCCTATCGTGCGACTTTTTCAACCTGCTTCTGGAGAAAATAGTTCGAGCTGCAGAACTTAACAGAGAAGGTACCATCTTTTATAAGAGTGTACAACTGCTGGCGTATGCCGATGATATTGATATCATCGGCCTCAACACCCGCGCCGTTAGTTCTGCTTTCTCCAGACTGGACAAGGAAGCAAAAGAAATGGGTCTGGCAGTGAACGAGGGCAAGACGAAATATCTCCTGTCATCAAACAAACAGTCGTCGCACTCGCGACTTGGCACTCACGTCACTGTTGACAGTCATAACTTTGAAGTTGTAGATAATTTCGTCTATCTTGGAACCAGCGTAAACACCACCAACAATGTCAGCCTAGAAATCCAACGCAGGATAACTCTTGCCAACAGGTGCTACTTCGGACTAAGTAGGCAATTGAGAAGCAAAGTCCTCTCTCGACAAACAAAAACCAAACTCTATAAGTCTCTCATAATTCCCGTCCTCCTATATGGTGCAGAGGCTTGGACGATGACAACAACCGATGAGTTGACGTTGCGAGTTTTCGAGAGAAAGGTTCTGCGAAAGATTTATGGTCCTTTGCGCGTTGGCCACGGCGAATATCGCATTCGATGGAACGATGAGCTGTACGAGATATACGACGACATTGACATAGTTCAGCGAATTAAAAGACAGCGGCTACGCTGGCTAGGTCATGTTGTCCGGATGGATGAAAACACTCCAGCTCTGAAAGTATTCGACGCAGTACCCGCCGCGGGAAGCAGAGGAAGAGGAAGACCTCCACTCCGTTGGAAGGACCAAGTAGAGAAGGACCTGGCCTCGCTTGGAATATCCAATTGGCGCCACGTTGCGAAGAGAAGAAACGACTGGCGCGCTGTTGTTGACTCGGCTATAATCGCGTAAGCGGTGTCTACGCCAGTAAAGAAGAAGAAGAAGTCACAAGGTTTGGCAACGATATTCTATATGTACCCAACGTATGTGCTACCCGAATTCGATCCCGACTGTGACGATGTTGTCTGGACTTTACGATATGGTAGGTGAGAACTATAAGATGCTTCGAACCTCGTCCCTAATCTGAACCTCACGTTATGATAGATGACAATGATAATATGTTTCGAAACTCTAAAAATATCAACAACCACAAATTTGAATGTTATGATAAGGAAACTTGGTCAATGCCCTTTAAAATATGATATTAGTGAAGTGTTAAAACTACATGTATTACGATATGTTTGATAGAAAGGTCGTACTAAATTATATGTGGTCATGTATGTACACAGTCTAATAGTTTGTATAGACATTTCCTATTCATCTTTGTTCGAAGTATAACAAGTTTGACTTTTGAAATGTTAATAAATTGAAAGCTGGCATACATATCCAAAGAGCGGCTGTCATCGGCACCTGATTGCAGACCCTTCTCCTTTAATGACATTTCTAAAAACTTAGACCACTGAGCCACAGATTCTACACCTGGTTGCTGTCTCTTAGAAGCGTAGTGAACCTTTTCATGGATGGTTAGAAACTAGGAAGGAAAGTCTTATGTAAGTAGCTTAAATTTAGGCTACCGAAAGAAGTGTCTATTCTTACCAGAAATAGCATCAATAAGACTTGTTTGGAACCTGGCAATAACGGAATCGCTGGGAAATGCAAAGTTCACAACGGAGTGGGAACGAATTCGACATCCGTTGTCATCTTGCATTCTAACACTGGACCTACGGTCCTCACTTACAGCCGTAGCGCAACCGTAGGTGTTCATGCCTTCATACTAGATGACCAAAAGTCCACTCGAACGCAAACTGTCAAAGTTGTATGGATGAAGGTGTGGTGGAAATATCCAGGCACTTTCAGTTCCATTGTCTAGCCTTAGCTGATTCCTGATCGGCTCAAAGCGCTCTATTATGAGGACGTTTATGATCAACTTTAAAGGAGCTGTTCAAATTAGATCTCTATTATAACGACCATTTAATCTAACCTAACCTAAACTGGCAAGCATTTTCAATCTTGAAAACTACAGTCAGAAGAATGGGCTGTATGCGATATCAGAGATTTTTTTTAATCGAAAAACTCCTTGCATCAATCTTCAAATCTAAAGAGAAAGAAAAGCGTTATAAGAAATGCTGAATCAGGTATCTCAGATAACAGAATCGGTCAGTGTATATGACAGCTATATGTTATAGTAGTATGATATCGGCGATTCTGAGATATTAGGAACTTCTTTGTGAGAAAAATAAGACCGTAAAACGTCTGGTTCACATATCAAAAACTAAGGGACTTACTCGCATATATATAGACAGACATGCCTAAATCGACTCAGTTCTATGTATAAATATATAGTTTTAGGAACTCTGACGTTTCCTTTGGGTATTACCAATCTCGTGGCAAACTTAAAATGTCCTGTTCAAGGCATAAAAAGCAAGATTCGAAACTAAATTTTTTATAGCTGAAATGAAGAATATTTTCATCTAAGAAAGAAGCTAAACACAATTACGCATACATAATAGGCATCGTACTTCCCAACGTTTCGAAGAACAGCCATTATACAATAATAAAAAGTAATATAAACCAGGGGTAACTTTTTATAGGAAATTTTAAAATATAAAAAAAAATATCCTGTAATCCTGGCGTGGTGTTTAACAGTCAGTTTGAACCTTCCTTCCTTCCCTACTCACTTGCTTACTTTGTACATGATTTTCCAAATGTATTGGTTAACTATTAAGTATAAGCTTTTCAACGGCAGCGTAACCAGCACGTGTCACATCCGCTTAAAACGATTCGATAATCAACTTGTTCTGCCAACACTCAGTTACAACATGATTTTCCATGCATTTAAGTGGGCTCGTGTTTATATACATATGTACATATTTATGTATGTTTGTGTAATACTACTACAACAAAAAAGCAGCAATTCGTCGCTGGAAATTGAAACACGTCGTCAACACTTGGGCAACGCAGGATTTCGAAGTTTTTTCCCTGATTTTATAAATTTATTTACAGGAAAATAAGTGACTCTGGTTGTCGCAATGCGATGGCGTAAAAGTGATTTTGTTTTTGCTGTAATATTATTCCGCTGTAATTGAATTATAAAACCATGTTGCATGCCTTTAAGCAAATTTGTAAGCCTTCGAAATCCTGTTTGCAGTTTAAATTGAAATGTATTCGCTTATTTTATTTATTTTTTGACCACGTAATCAAATTGACATTTAAACACTTAAGTAGGGACTATATACAAAGTAAGGGAGTTGTAAGCCCATAAAAGCTACATCTGCTAGTTTCTCACAAAATAAATTTATTAAATTTATTTATTCCCACAATTAGTGAGTTTAAAATTGTTTCTTCATATTTTCAAGTCAGCTGGGCTAGCTTGTGCAGATATAGATCAACTTCTTTTATATGAACTCTTAAGATAAGGATTGCTTAGAACACTTGTCCATTATGGTACCTAAAATTGCTATACAACAGATCGTAAGACCCATATCATAATCAACAAAGCTCTTTCAATCTATTACAAATTTGTTCAGATGTCTAATGTCATTTTCGGCTATATCGGTTCACTCTCCTCTAAATAATTTTGACAACTAGCGTCCGACATGACTTTTAGCCTTACCGCATAAATGCCAAATAGAAAGAGTCCGGTAAGAACCTCTACGATTGCGGTAAAATGATTTTTGCTAAGGGCCAGTAGTAGTAAGGAACCAAAAAAACCAGATCCTGCTACTAAGACCATTTTTCCAGTGGAAGAATATAAATGAAGATCCAACTCAATCACATTCCAAAGTGAGCAGAGAAAGGATGCCCCCTCTGCTTACTTTATCGGCTTTGCAGTAACAATGAATTCCGCTATTACCAGGCACTCAAACAACACTAAGGATGATTATGAAATTCAAAAATTTTCCATACAATAACTTAAGTAACATGTAGTGCCCTGATATGGGCGGTTATAATGAATGAGAAGTACCTTCTTAAAGAGAAAAGGACGTGTGAAAAAATGTCATATCAGTATCTCAAAAATTGAGGAAATTGTTTACGAATAAACAGATAGACAGAAAATCAACCCAGACCCAGCCCCATTGATCGCGAGAAGCGACACGCACTTACAGACAAAACAAGAAAGAGGGGGAAATGCGTGAGCACGAAGAGTTTGACAAACTGGCCGAAAAGGACATTCTTCGAAAATTCTACGAAAAGATGCGGCGACTAACATAAGGATTCAAGACCGTAGTATGATCTTGTATAACCACTGGAGGTGTTCTAGTGACTGATGACCAGAGCATACAGTGAGCACTTTTTCAGCCTGCTGAATGGCAGTTAAAACATAACACCAAGATATGGTAAACCCGATTCCTCAATCGATAACGTTGGATCAGACGTTCTATTGCCCGACTATGAAGAATTTCGAATTGCGATTACCCGCCTGAAGAACAACAAAGCGGCAGGGCCGATGGATTGCCGGCCGAGTTATTCAAATTGGGTGGCAAGGAACTGATCAGCTTCTTTGTTGTTGTCGATATAAAGAATGCTCTTCGATTGGAGTTTAAGTGTGCTCTGCCATTTCAAAAAAGATCTCAAAATCAGTCTTCACTACCGTAGAATAAGCTTCCTCAACATCGCATATAAGATTCTATCGGGCATATTGTTTGTAAGATTAAAGCCCGCTGACAACAAACTGATTGGCTCTTACCAGTGTGGCTTTCTTTATCTTCTTCTTTATTAGTGTAGACACCGCTTACGCGATTATAGCCGACTTTAGGCATGGAAAATTGACAACTAACCAAATATCCACTATGCGTCAAATCTTGAAAAAAAAACTCGCGAAAAAAGGATCGACACGCACCAGCTCATTGTCGATTAAACAGCTGCTGTCAAATCACGAAAAGGAGTTGCCTTTATGCCCGCAATACTCGTAGAGATGGTAAAATCCTCTATCAGAGTGCACAGCTGCTGGATTACGTCGATGATATCGATATCATTTTCCTCAACAAACGCGCCCTTAGCCCTGCTTTCTTACAACTGGATAAGGAGGCGAGGCAAATGAGTCTAGTAGTGAACGAGGGCAAGACGAAATATCTCCCGTCATCAAGCAAACAGTCGTCGCAATAGCGACTTGACTCCCACATCACTGCGCACAGTCATAACATTGAAGTCGTAGATAATTTCGTCTATCTTGGAACCAGCATTAACACCACCATCAACAGCAGCAACGTTAGATCGAAATCTAACACAGAATAATTCTTCGAACTAAGTAAGCAATTGAGAAGTAAATAACTTTCTTGGCGAACACAGACTAAACTACAATCACTCATCATCCTTGCTATATGTTGCAGAGGCCTCCAAATTAACAACATCCGATGAGTCTGTGAGTCTGTGTTATGAGTTTTCGAGAGAAGGACTCTGCGGAAAATTTATTAGATTCTATTTTTGTCCATTCAGTTTGAGTATATAATCCATTCTGCTCCAAATATCCGCAGAGATTCAGAAATAAAACACCTCACATCATCTTAGATTAAGAAAATACATCTAAAATGATGTGAAATTTGTAAGAGCTGGATTTCCAAGCCATGGCTTTCAAAAATTTTAGAAATATAAAGAATGTTAATTTAACCGTACATTCGTTCTGCCAAGCACGTGATAGTACAAATTTGTACCTGCATGCAACCAGAGTAAGCATCTTTAAAGGCAGATCTGGTTGAGGAAGAGCGGAGTGTGTAAGCACTTACCAGAGTCTTGTACATTGTTAAACCGAAATTGTGTCAACACTGTAATTATTGAATTAGTTTTACAATCAAGTTGCTGGAGTGAATATTCTACACTTACCCAGCGACCAAGCAACCAAGCCCAATTGCGATACACAGACAGTAACACTGGAGTTATTACGTATACCACCAGAAACTCAATTGTATGCAAACCAACAAACCAAATTGCTCAGACTTTCAGAATTACAATGAAGACATAAATACGAAAAAGAGTTTTGTTAGACTGCTGATGCTACGAAGGCATGACACTTATTAGCACCATCTTGAAGTAGTTGCTTTACACTGGATATTGATTTATTTCAACGGCGATGTCTTGATCTATAATTGATTATTATTCTTCTTCTTTAGCAATACAGCCGTGGATTGGTGTAGACCGAGAACGCAAAACTACGCTAATCAATTCTATCCTTTGCGAGATCTGTACGTCGGTAGTGTAGTCGGGTCACTATGGTCTTGGTCGTTCCATTGTATGCATGGTTTCCCTTACTTCGGTTGCTAACCCAGGGGTCTCGAATCGAAGAAGCTTTTCGGTGCAGCATCATTTTCTATGCAGACGACGTGGTCTAACCACCACATTCTTTAGATTTGTAAGCGCTTAACTATAAACATATCGCCGTAGAGCTAATACATTTCTTTTTCGATATTCATCTCCCGCGGACGGCTCCGAAGATTTTGCAAAGACAATTCTCCCGAAGGCTCCAAATGCTTTCTTGTCTGGTGTCGTCTCCAGCCATGTTTCTGTGCCGTATAATAGGACGGTACTAATGATAGCTAGATAATGATAGTAAAGTGTAATTTTTTTCATCGAGAGATGGATCTATTTCTCAATTGCCAACCGATCCCAAAGTAGCACCTGTTGACAAGAATTATTCTGCCTGGAGAGCAAGCCTAAATTATTGGCGGAGCTTATTGAAGTGCTGTCAACAGTTACCTAGTTCCAAGATGTGAGGAAGCTTTTTGTATGTCCTCCAGATACTCTCTTTTACCCTCGTTCACCACAAGACCAACCTCTTTCTTTTAGTTTTCAAGTCTAGAAAAGTCTGCATTGATGGCTCTGTTGTTAAGGTCTAGGATTTTTGCTTATTTGAATTTACGTTAGAAGCATTTAGCTTACTGGCATATGCTGGCCTCGTTGTGGTAACAAGTTCACTTTATTGTTGTTATTACTTGCCTATTGTACACGTAAAGACGATATGTTTAAAGCAAAGTACTTAATGTACATTTACACTTGAAAATAGAGATAGTTGAAGGTACCGGTATGTGTTTTTGCGAGCGTTGAAGCTCCGACACACATTTAGCCTATCCACAGGCGTTCTTGCTTTTGACACTTTTGCGCTGACAAAGTGGCAACATCGTTTTGCAAAAGTAAAAACTTTTTACTATTAATAGTAGTAGGTGGAACGAAAGATGGCAAGCAGTAGCGCCAAGGGACGAAATTTCCGACAACAACAACAACACCGTTGAAGGTGTGTCATTTAAGCTGAAAAAAGAGACAAGACTGCGTTGTAAAAACTTTTGCGCCACATTTACTGTGGCAAGCATTAACCCCAACACAGTTAGGCAATGGAGCAGTTATGTGTTGGCCAACTTCTCACTAAGTTAGTCAGTCAGGCGGCAGGTAGTCACATATGGTAGGGCTTCCTAACCGCTTCGTTGGTTAGTTTAAAAAAGTTTCCACCCTTCCAATGCAAGTGGCGTACAGCAACCGGGTGTGTGTGTGTGTGTGTGAGTGGAATGTTGCACCCACAAAAATTGCTTCGCATAAGGTAAACACGTTTCAATTGTAAAGTTTTCGCAAATTAAATTCAAATTAAACTTGTCATAATGTATTTGCAGGTATGTAATGTGTGACATTTCCTGTCCTCCTTACTTCAGTTTCCGGTTACCTTAGTAGCGGATATCCTATTTAAAGAGATTTTCACTGTAGTGTACTAACTATTATTTGGAATTGAAGTGATGAAATTTTGTCAAGAATTCAAGATTTGTAAAGGCCTGATTTATGAGTTAATAGTCCCAAATGGTCTGCACATTGAATAGACGGACTACGTGTTATAAATAGTAAACCTGATACTCTCCAGCAAATGCTTCTAGATTTCGAAAGAAACTGTAGGCTAAGAAATAAAACACTGATTTCCACATATCCAAGCAGAGAGCATATTGCCTCATTAACAGATGATTAGTGTTGAGTAAAAGGCAAATTGCTTTGCAAATCACCTAGAGAAGGTATTTCAACCTAATTGCCCAAAGAACAACCTTAAGTTGCCAACCTTGCCCAATACCGCTAACAAGTCGTTTGTATCTATTAGGACTTCTTCTTCTGAAGTTACTAGAATTATAAAAGAGCCAAGCCCGAAAGAGGCATCTGGGCAGGATAATATTACTCCAAATATGCTAATTGAGTTACCGAATATTGCTAAATCAGGCATTCAATAAGGTCTGGCATGAAGGCATTTTATGGAAAATCAAAAACGTTTTACCTTACAAATTGCATAAAATTTTGGAGTCATATTTAAGAAACAGGAAATTTTCAGTTAAAGTAGCAGACTTCATATCAGAAGAATGAGTAATAAGGGCTAATGTACCTAAGGGTAGAGTGCTAGGCCCAACTCTGTACATAATATATACAGCAGACATTCCAACAGCTATTAACGTATTGACATCCACGGATGACACACGTATAAATATTATTGAGAAAAAATGCAAGCAAATTACATCTTCGCTAAAACCAGAAACGTGCCGGACAGTTAAAGTAAACAATGTCCTAGTACCCCAAGCGAATAAAGTAACTTATCATGGGATTTACCTGAATCGAAGGCTCAAGTGGCGAAAACATATAGCGAGTAAAATAACATATAGCGAATTTTAATTGGCTTTTAAACAAAAATTCTAAAATAAGTCCTGTTATATGTGCAACCAACATTGATATAATTCAGTGGTTCCAATCTAAATAACTTAGAACAATCACGAAGACACCATGTCACATGCGCAATGAAAACATTCATAAAGATCTTGATATTCCTATGGTAAAGAAGGAGATAGAGGGCAGCAGAATGAGATATATTTCTAAACTTTACGAACATCCAAACCCATTAGCTGTTGCCTTGGTAAATTCCTGCACCAAACGCGTTTAAAAAGAAGTGATCTATCAAACTGCTAGAAAGCAACGTTCTACCAAAAAAGAACCAAGAACTCGAACTGGTTAGGAAAAATAGATCACATAAGACAATATCAAGCGAAAACGGTCATGGTCGGAGGTCGGAAGCCAGTGATTCGTTCCAAACAGTGACCAAGCCGGGATTGACTGCCAGAAAGGTTTTGCTCTGTGTTTGGTGGGATTGGAAGGGAATCATGCACTATGGGCTGCTACCATATGGCCAGAGGCTTAATTCTACCATTTACTGCGAACAACTGGAGCGCTTAAAGCAGGCAATCGACCAGAAGTGTCCAGAATTGACCAACAGGAAGGGAGTAGTGTTCCACCAGGATAACGCTGGACCACACACTTCGTTGATGACGCGTCAGAAGCTACGGGTGCTCTGATGGGAGGTTTTATCGCATCCACCATTTAGCCAGGATATAGCGCCAAGTGATTACCACCTGTTCCTGTCCATAGCGAACGCCCTTGCTGGTATAAAGTTGAACTCAAAAGAGACTTATGAAAAGTGGCTGTCCCAGTTCTTCGTAAATAAGGAGGGAGGCTTCTACGAGGGTGTATTTCGAAGTTTCCATCTAGATGGGAACAGATTAACGAACGAAATGGCGCATATTTGAACTAAATCCGATCAATGTAACACTTTTCAAAAAGCATTGAATAAAGAGCAAAGAAGCCTACTATCTCCCAGGTTTGACAATTAAGTAATGAGACTAATTTTATTGCCGCGCTTGTGGTATACCTGTGACTGTAAAATTCCTTTTCTCTTTTTTCGGCATTCCTCCCCTCTCCATTGATATATGTACCATCGCTCTAGCTTGTTTAGTTCGCCTGCTGCGTCAAATTGAGTAGACGTGTGTTTGTAGTGCTCGTCACCAAAATGGAAAAACGAAATCAAGAGCATCGCGTCGCGATAAAATTTTGCGCCAGATTGGGTGAAACAGCTTCGGAAACGTACGCTAAAATTGTAAGAGTGTATGGTGATAGTGCTCTGAGACTCGGAAACCAGGAGCCAAAGTTTACAATGGTTGTCTCAGCGAGCCCCCCTCCCGAAAAAAGGTCGCATAAGCAAGTCGAAGGTAAAAACGATGATTATTGCTTTTTTTGATAGCCGTGGAATCGTCCACAAAGAATTCCTTCCACCGGGGAAAACTGTGAATCACTGTCACAGTCTACTATTGCCAAGTACTCGAAAGATTGCAAAAACGAGTCAGCAGAGTGCGCCCAGACATCGCTCGTAAGTGTATCCTTCATCACGACAATGCGCCGTGCCACACCGCCCTCAGTGTGTCCCAGTATTTGGCCTCTAAAGGGATCGCCGTGTTGCAACAGCCGCCTTATTCGCCCGACATGTCACCCTGTAACCTTTTTTTGCTTCCTAAAACAAAATCAGTGGTCAAAAGAACCCATTTTTGAGTCGATTACTTACATCCAGGCGGCCGTGACGATTTTGTTACCCTCGCGGACATCCCAGTCGAAGCGTTCCAGAAACGTTACGAAGCATGGAAAACGCACTGAAATCGCTGTATAGATGCCTGAGAGGACTACTTTGAAGGAGAGGGCAGAGTTGTAGAATAATTTCAAAATATACGGTTTTTATGGAATCAGTCTTATTACTTAATTGTCATACCTCGTATTTGAGAACCTAATATGAGAATACGTGAAAATGCATTCCAGAATACTAGTTTCATACGGCATTCGGATTGTTTTGGAATTTCAAAGATGAAAATAAAATCATTATGCTTAATGAATGATAATAAGTGGACTGATGACTAACTAGCAGCATACGTATATAATAAATTTTGCACTCTCGTAATCTTCTATATATTCACGCATTCTCTAAGTAAACTTTACGCTAAATTAAGTGTTATGCACATAACTTGATTTACCAGATTCTCAAGTTTATTCTACTCTTATATATGATGTATATGATTCAAAATTGTATAAGAATAGTCTAGGTACGAAAACGAGAAAAACGATTGTTGCAACCTTCATAATCCGTACTCTATCCTTTTCAAATTCAAAAAGTTGTCCTCTTTGCTTTCCACTATTTAGAAACCTCACGTAAATGTTATTTTATGTAAACTTTGTTTACCAAATTCCGAGTTTGTCCCACCTCCATATATAGGGGATATTTAAAATTAATTCTTCTTGTTAAAAGTAGAGGAACGCAATAGGTGTAAGAAGTGCTATTGGCCATAGCAAAGAAATTCAAAACCACCAAAGCGGCTAGATTGAATGGCATACGCAACAGAATCCTGAAGAAAGCTATAAGCTCAACATCTCAACTGTTCGCTAAGAGGTAATTTCCGACTCGTGGAAAGTACAGCGTTTGATTTTGGGTGCTCCCAAAATCAAAGAAATCACCAGAAGAACCTTCATCTTACAGACCTTTTTGTACAAGTATGCCCGACACAATAAGTCAAGTGTACGAAAATATAATACGAAATCGCTTGGAGTTCACAATGACGGGTTATTCGGGTTATTCAAGAAACAATATGGAAAGATTACACAAAAGAGTACTGCGCGCTAATTACCCTAGATGTCAAGAATGCGTTCAACACGGCAAAGTAGAAACATATAATCGCAGCCGTGGAAGAAATACGCACCTCTGAATATTTAATAAATATTATACGAGTTATTTTAAAAAACAGAAGGATGATTTTCGACACGGACGAAGGCACCAAGAGCTATTCTTTCTCCAGTGGAGTACCCCTAGGGCTTAGTATTAGTCTCATTAATATGGAACCTCATATATGACGTGGTGCTATGAAGACACCAACCGACAGAGGGGAAACTAATAGCACATGTGGACGATTTCATGGTTAGTCGACCTAAGGAATAAATGTGCTTGAATGGTCAACGACAATGGTTCTCTTCTGTAAGTCTGGAACTGGCGGAGTGCAAAACAAAAGTTTTACTCATAAGCACCAGGAAGGTGGAAGAACGAATAGAGCTCACCATAAGAAAGTGGGAGATTACTTCACAGCCGCAGCTGAAGTATCTGGGAGTAATATAGGATTCCAAATTAAAATTTAAAGCCCACCTGGCGTATACTTCCGCTAAAGCAAATTAAAATTATAATACTCTATGAAGAATGATGACCAATGAAGGCTGCGTGCGTTCCAGCCGGCTACACAAGTACAAGTATTTAATGGAAAAAGCAATGAGTTCCATAATCTTGTATGCAGCGCCAGTAGGGATACAGGCAATGGATATAAAAGCGTATTCTCAACAAATAATTGCAGTGAATAGACTTTCTGCAACTCGAATAATAAGTGCTTTCCAGACTATAACAATCGAAGTCTGCTGAAGTATTAGCCAGTATGCCGAGTATTGGCATCTACGGAGACGAACTCGAACGGTTGTATCAGTTATCGGCGCCTAAAATAGTATCGACAAAGATAGAGGAGAGGAACAAGAACACTAAAATGTGGCAGGAACGATGGAATTTCTCATCCAAAGGGCGCTGGACTCACAGACTTATACATCGGAACATCCACTCGAGGATAGACAGGCGACTTGGAAACCCCTATTTCCATCTAACCCAAATCTTAGTGGACATGGGTGCATTAGAAGCTAGCTTTACAGATTCCACAATGGCATTAGCTCGAGCTGTCCGACATGTATATAGAAGTATCTAGAAGACTCTGAAGAAGTATTATTTTATTGCCCTCGCTTTTCAAATGCAAAGGAAAAATTAAAAAACACACTCGGTGGTAGTTTTACGGTCGAATATTTAACATACACACATACATATGTCAGGGGACCGGTAAGTGGAAAGCTGTTAGCGAAGCGTCAGCATTCACAATGACAAAATTTGGACTTTTTCAACAAATTAGGCGTTTGTCACTCCGCACAACAGAGGAGACTAAAATATCCGGTCCCTTCAACGAAGTAATATTTAGCCGATGGTTCCGTGGTAGAGTCTTGAGTTGGCATTAGATTAGGTACAGCGGATTCAAGTTGGGAACTCAGGCATTCACTTATGATAAAAAATACCACTATTAGAAAACGTTTTCATTTTAGATTTTAGTTTTTCTCGGGTTTTCTCTTATAATGACTAAAAGTCGTTTACTCTAATATTCTTAAAACCTTTGCCATCTTTATTGAGTTAGCACAATGCAAACTACTTCGCCAAACAATGAAAAAATTTTAAGTCGACTTAAACTGAGTTATTCTAACCAAGTATTTCAAGACTTCATCTTCTGTTTTACCTCAAAAGCTCTATAGTTTCGAAATAGAAATATACCCCGATATTTCTTTGAAATCGAATCACCACAAATATCATCGATTAGAATATAATAGAAATATATAATATTATAAATAACTATAGGGTGATTTTTTTGAGGTTAGGATTTTCATGCAGTAGTATTTGACAGATCACGTGGGATGTCAGACATGGTGTCAAAGAGAAAGATGCTCAGTATGCTTTGACATTTCATCATGAATAGACTTACTAACGAGCAACGCTTGCAAATCATTGAATTTTATTACCAAAATCAGTGTTCGGTTCGAAATGTGTTTCGCGTCCGTGTCCGATGAGCGATGAGGCTCATTTCTGGTTGAATGGCTACGTAAATAAGCAAAATTGCCGCATTTGGGGTGAAGAGCAACCAGAAGCCGTTCAAGAACTGCCCATGCATCCCGAAAAATGCACTGTTTGGTGTGGTTTGTACGCTGGTGGAATCATTGGACCGTATTTTTTCAAAGATGCTGTTGGACGCAACGTTACGGTGAATGGCGATCGCTATCGTTCGATGCTAACAAACTTTTTGTTGCCAAAAATGGAAGAACTGAACTTGGTTGACATGTGGTTTCAACAAGATGGCGCTACATGCCACACAGCTCGCGATTCTATGGCCATTTTGAGGGAAAACTTCGGACAACAATTCATCTCAAGAAATGGACCCGTAAGTTGGCCACCAAGATCATGCGATTTAACGCCTTTAGACTATTTTTTGTGGGGCTACGTCAAGTCTAAAGTCTACAGAAATAAGCCAGCAACTATTCCAGCTTTGGAAGACAACATTTCCGAAGAAATTCGGGCTATTCCGGCCGAAATGCTCGAAAAAGTTGCCCAAAATTGGACTTTCCGAATGGACCACCTAAGACGCAGCCGCGGTCAACATTTAAATGAAATTATCTTCAAAAAGTAAATGTCATGAACCAATCTAACGTTTCAAATAAAGAACCGATGAGATTTTGCAAATTTTATGCGTTTTTTTTTTTTTAAAAAGTTATCAAGCTCTTAAAAAATCACCCGTTATGTATGTATGTATCCAAAGGTATGGAGTGGGGAAGAGTGGCAAATTTCACACCCATCCGTGTAGCTATTTACCCCCACACCCAACAACAAGACATCACAGATTCAACTTGCCACTAAATGTAATTTAAATCGCTTCACGCACCTCGCATTTCCTATCTCTTCACGCGATCTATCTATCAACTTAAGCAGGTCCAGGTGGCCGGGTGTAAAATCGCGCACACAGCCACGCGCCTTATCTACAACAGCTTGAAAAGTTTAGTCAGTTTGGGTTCGCACTTGTATTATACGCACACCACAACTTTTCACTGAATGATGCAAATTAGATGGGGCATGAGAGCAAAAAGTGGTTGGAATGGTTGGGGTGAACGGTGATAAATGAAAAGGTAAATGGCAGTTGTTCGAGTAAATCTCTAAAGCTGGCGGCATGTAATAAGCGACTGCAAAATCGATTAACGTTCTTGCGAACAACTTTTCCGTGGCAAATGAAACGCCAGCCGAGTTGTGCGCGTGAGTTTGTGCGTGGGCGCTGATGGCACGCTGACTTGGCCTCAGAGGTTAAAACTTAAATAACAAGTAAAATAGGAAAGAAAGTTTCAATAATATTACAAACAACTTAGGCGTAACGGCCGGGTGTTAAACTGTCTGCAGGTATGCAGTGTGATTTTCCACGAACTCTCGCGGACAGTCTACGAATTGGAGTGCTTATATACTGAAATATTATTATATATGTATATACAATATATAAAGCTATATAAAAACCCGCGTTTAGTATATGAACGCGAAGCCCGCATCGAAAAGTTACTGCTGACATATTAATTGTGACATATTCTCACTGCGAAGCCTTCGTACCAGGCACTACACTACCAACGCCCTGTTTATTGTTGGTAAGCATTCTGCTTTTAACAAGCGCGTTTTACATGATGTTGTTAGGCTATCTCGCTGATTTTATTAAATGTATCTACCGGTAGCTGGGTTGGTTATGTTATTGTCAGGCAGCCGATGCTGTTTGAAGGATGCTCTTGCTGTAAAACAGCTTTGT